>CAUYRH010008492.1:0-51738 GCA_963574655.1 Perodicticus potto
GGTAGAATATAAATGTCTTCATTAGTGATTAAAAGGCCATGTAGGCTATGTTAAATAGTTCAATGAAAATATTTCAGATTGTATATAAAGTCAGCACATTGTGCCCCATGATTGCACCAATGTACACAATTATGATTTAATAAAAATTTAAAAAAAAGGGGGATGAGGCTATAGGCAGAGGGACCAAGTGGAAAGTCATTGCAATATACTTAAACTTGAACTGATCAAGGTGAAAGGCAGAAGGGACTAGTGTAGGACTGTGGGAGTGCATGGGCTATAGTAATGTGTTCTGATGCCTGGGCAACACTGACTTAATGTGACACCTGTCAGCACAGCCGAGTGATTTGAGTACACTAGCCCTGTGTCCTGTAAAATCTCTTTCCAACCATCCAAAACACTTTTTGATGAACTCACTGCTCTAAGTCAAAGGCGAAAGTTTTTAGGCAAAACATTGACAGGCTCAAATATTCCTCATGTGACTATTATCCTGACATCAGCGTATAGGTTGGATTCAAAGGGAGAAAGATGGAGGGCAGGAACTTATGTAATAGGCTACTGAGATAGTCAGGCAGGAATTGTGGGCATGATTAAAGATGGTTTTATTTTTGTGTGTTTTTGTATGTGGTTCAGAGAATGTCATGTTTGCAAAGGTATCCTGATTCCCCATGCAGCAATGAAGGGCTACGTTCCCAGCTGTCCTTTACATCACATGACTGTGGCATTTGCTTTTGATATTAACCTTATTCTGGGACTGCCATATGCCAACTCTGTTTACCTTAGCTTCTTCCATCTGCCTATGCTCTCTAGAAGACATTGGTCTACGGGAAAGAGGGATGCTTGCCAGCTTGTATGATTTTTATTTGCATGAATGAACTCATCTTTCATTGCTTAAACCTCTACTGTTTTCTGGTCCCATCACTCCTCAACACAGAGCAGCTTCCTTATTAAGATGAAGTCACTTCTGATTATTTCACAGGGTTATTTTTATGGATGGAAAAACTCTGATGATGAGGAATTAAGAGTGGGAAGGATAGTGAAAGATGATCTATAAATATTGCTCACTGAGAATTGGGAGGTGGGAATTTGATTTTTCATCACATTTGGAAAAAATTTGGACAGCATGGCTGGCATGCTAAAAGGCATTCAATCTGGCAGGAAGGTAAAGAGAAAGGGCCAGCAAATCACCAATGAGGAATGAAAAGAGATCATGGAATACAGCCCAGAGCCCTGTCAGGCTGCTAGGGGCGGCCCAGGAGAAGAGGCAGGAGGTGACAGATGATCATAAGTTGAGGCCTGATTTATTCAGGAGGAAATGAAGATGGTAACAAAGGAAGAAGCTAGACTGCACCAAATAAATGAAAGATTTCTTTTATGAAGCAAACTTAGCAAAATGGAAGGCAAATAAGAAAGGAAAAGTTAGATACAAAGGATTTTTTAATATAAATGATGAGGATATGTGCAAAGGCCACAGAATATCATCAGATTCAGAATTTCACTCGTCTGAAATGTTTCATCAGAGAAGATGTGAAAAAACTCAAGAGAACCTGGAGCTTTGAGTGAGCTGGGAGGAAAAGAGGAAGTGAAATATCCCTTGGAGGGCTTAAACAATTCATCCTGAAATCTTTGGGAATCTGCAAGTTTTTGGATAGCATAAAGTCAATAATTCATCCTGTAAGTGAATCAGATACGACTTTGCAATAGAACAAGTATTCCAGCCATGTAGGCAAAGTGGCCTTCTCAGCCGTAATCAAAGCACACCAAATCCTTGTAGAACCGTGGAGGCTGGGTCAGCTTGCTGATCCCACAAACAAGGGACACACTTAGAAAACTCTTTTTCTCTTAGAAATTGATTCAAACATGTCCTAAGGGCATGAGTTTTTAAAATATTTATGTATTTATTTTAATATGTTTTTGAAATTATGTAGCACATACATCACATCTACGATTTCATGGATATTATGACTAGGGCAAGACTTCGTTTTAAAGCATGAGTTGATTCAAAGACTATAATATAAGGAACTATATAAGGTGGATAGTAGAATAACATGATAAATAATGGACCACATTGTGTGATATAATTGATTTCACAATTATGTGTATCAATGTAGCAAGGAAAAGTTGCCTCCGTAAAGTGAGGTAACAAACCCTCATTCAGAGACGATTTCTTAAACTTGTAGAAAATGTAAGCACTTCTTGCTCTGACTGCAAAGATACAGTCTGGAAAACTTAAAAAGACAAAGAATTTGGGGCCTATGGATTTTGATTCAAATGCTAGCTCTGCCCCTTTTTTGCTGCATGGGTTTGGAAAAACTCTAACAGTCTCATACCTATAGTGGGGGTTGGGTTTGGGGACAGTTTGTTTTGGCATTTCCCTGCCCCTCCCTCTCTGGTTTGCCCCTCAGCGTGGCTGTGACTGTGTTTTTTTTTGTTTGAGGTCAATATCATATAAAATGCTTTAAAAATGCTTTGCCTAGAGAAGACATAGATGAAATTCCATCACCATCACTGCAGATATTAAAAAAAAAAACAAAAAACAGGGTCAGTTTTGCTTCTTTCTGAATTAAGCAACAGATAATGAGAGGTTCAAAAGCCTAATGGAGACCTCTGATAGGAAAAGGAAAAGATACAGACAGATTTGGGTTTAAGCTTCAGCATCAAAGATTTTCATTTACTGAATGTTCGACTTAGCCAGTTTCTTGATTCTCTCTGAGCCTAATAAGGAAAGCCCTGTTAGGAATACACAATTAGTGTCTGAGAAAATATCTAACTATACACAAGCGGTGTTTATTAGACTATCACACATAAAACCATATAGAGAGACAGGACCAGAGATCACAAAAAAGGGAGGGAGGGAGGAAAAGGAAAGAATGGGTTTTGATGATGGACAACTGACTTGGGGTTAGAAATCTTGCTTTGATTCTTAGCCTGTAAAACTGCGAGCTTCAGTTTCTTTTTTCTGTTAAATGGATGCAATGGAACCTACATAGCAGGTTTCTCCAATAAAACTATCATCTATATTATATTATTGGTATTTGTAAGTCCAGAGTCCCAGCTGGAGTTGTTGTCTGTTACAGCCAAGCAAAGCCCTCTGCTGTGGTCTAGTGAGGTACAGTTGATTTTAATAAACGGTTTATCGCTGGAAACATTCAGAAAAGTAAAGCAAAGGGAAGATGAGTTTACAAAGTAATCCAACATACTTTCTGAGAGACTGTAATAGACTCCGTTTGGGGTCACTGCCTGGATCCTGTCCTATCTAGGAGTCTGGCAGAGGGAGGGACAGCCTGAGGATGGGGAGGGGAGAGAGCTGGTGGCACAAATTGTCCCTTTCTTGCAGCTGATTGAGCTGTCAGTACAGACACCTGACCCAAGTCAATCTGATAAAATTATTTCTTTCAGGAATCTGGAATTTGGAAAAGAATAAGAGCAGTTGAATCTGACTCATTAAATGCTGGATAGAAACATCTTAGACGGGTTCAGGCAAAACTTACTAAATGCAGAATACAAATGTCTTCATACAATAACTAAGAAAATGACATGATGGCTATGTCAAACACTTTGATGAAAATGTTTCAGATTGTATATGAAACAAGCACATTGTACCCCTTGATTGCACTAATGTACTCAGCTATGATTCAACAATAAAAAAAAAAGAAAGAAAGAAAGAAAACCTACTTCCAAGTGTTTGCCTATGACTGAGGGATTGCTCAGAATGTGGGATTCTAAGTGCTAGAACTAGAACCGCCCCAGATAAACTGGGGACATTGTCACCTTATGAGTGGCTTTGGTCACTGACTTACTCAAAAGTTGATTATTCAACTCTTCATATTATGTTGTATACCCCCATAACCTTTCAATAACCTAAAATTTTTAAGATTAAACTATCCAGAATTAAACTGAAAGAATTTTTTTAAATGTTGCTACATTGAGAAAATTCTATAAAAACAGGGCAAAGAATTTATTAATCCATTCGTGGGTCGATGGCAGGTTAGGATTTTACTATATGTCTTATTCTATGGTGATGTGGAAGGGATTCAGTGATCTTAAAAGCTTTTTGCAGAAGGTCATGAGAGCCAGGCTCCTGTCACACTCACTACCCGGAAATAACTCTATACATCTGAAAAGGTCTCTCTTGACTTACTTACAAAAAGTGCCATATTACTTTTTTTTTTTTTTTTTTTTTATTCAGTGTCCTAGCAGTCCGGGAGGCCAAGGTGGGTAGATCTCTTGAGCTCAGGACTTCGAGACCAGCCTGAGCAAGAGCAAGACCCTGTCTCTACCAAACAAACAAAACAAAACAAACCAGGGGGGCATTGTTGTGGCTGCCTATAGACCCAGCTACTTGGAAGGCTGAAGCAAGGGGATGGCTTGAGCCCAGCAGTTTGAGGTTGCTGTGAGCTATGATACCATTGCACTCCATTCAGGGCAACAGAGACTGTCTCAAAAAAAAAAAAAAAAAAAGCATAATTATTGTGTACATTTTCTCTTTCATTTTTTCCTCATTACTATTTTATTTTATATATTTGTATGTATGGAGCATTTTATTAGGAAAAATTCCAAAGATACAGAAAAATAAACACCTGTATATTCACTATATAGATTTTAAATTGCTGTATTTGTTTTATCTTATTTCTGGAAGCATCTACAAATAAGTTACTTGAGGACATTTTAGTCTGAAATTCTTCAACATGCATTTCTTTTCTTTTTCTTTCTTTCTTTCTTTTTTTTTTTTTTTTTTGAGACAGAGTCTCTCTTTGTCTCCCTCGGTAGAGTGCCGTGGTGTTATAACTCACACAACAACTTCAATTTCTTGGGTTCAAGTGATCCTCTTGCCTCAGCCTCCTGAGTTGCTGGAACTGCAGGCACCCACCCACCACAACATCCCACTAATTTTTCTATTTTTAGTAGAGAAGGGTCCCACTCTTGCTGAGGCTGGCCTAGAATGCCTGAGCTCAAGCAATCCACCTGCCTCAGCGTCCCAGAGTACTAGGATTACAGGTGTGAGCCATTGTGCCCAACAAGCATTTCTGAAAAATAAGGACACTTTCCAGGTCAGACATAGTGGCTCATGCATGTAAGACTAGCACTCTGGGCGACCAAGTGAGAGCATTGCTTGAGCTCACAAGTTTGAGATCAGCCTGAGCAAGAGCAAGACCCTGCCTCTATCAAAAAAAGAAAGAAAGAAAAAAGCCTACTGTTGTCCAAGCTACTTAGGATGATTGCTTAAGCCCAAGAATTTGAGGTTGCTGTGAGCTATGACACTGCCTGGGTAGGGCACTATACCCAGGGTGACACAGTAGACTCTGACTCAAAAATTTAAAAAAAAAAAGAACACTTTTCTGCAGCCACAATACCATTATCATGTCTAACAAAATCAAACATTAATATTATTTAAAATCCAGAGCATATTGAAATTTTCCCAATTGTTTAATAGACAAAATATATCTTTTATAATTTGTTTTTTCAGAACAAAGATCAGATTTTGCATCCTGTTGTTTTATTTTTCCTTACATCTCTACTATCCTAGACTTACTCTTTCAGTCCCAACAGTGGCTTTATATAGAAACTGGATCAGTTGTCCTTTAGTTTCCAGTGTCCTACACCTTTTGGAATTGTCTGATTATTTCTTTGTGGTCTCTTTCATTTGTTCCTCTGTCTCCTTATGTCCTGTTAGCTGAACTGCAGATCTGAAGGTTTAATTTGTTTCCTACTAAGCATGCTTGGTCATAATACTGATGGTGGCGCATAATGCCCGGCTATGTTGTTCCTGGTAATGTTTCACATGGTCACTGGGTCTAGGTGGTGACAGCTGGATGTCTTCATTTTAAAGTGACATTGGTTTGGGATTCCCAGTCTGAGAGCCGAGTGATAAAAAGTCTAGGTTCTCAGTGGCCTCAGATGGGTGCCTCTTCCATGGAAAACTACATCTCTAAACTCATTGGCCCAAGTTTCTCGCATTCAGAAGAGGTCAACTCTGCTGACCATAGTCACTCGTTTTCTCAAGAGATCCACCTAACTTAGGGTTTATTGTCCCTTTCAGGGTTATTTTAGGGACACGGTGATGTACTATGGCTTTTACACCAATTCCACCATCCAGCGTGGGGCCAGTGGAGCATCCTACAACATGCAGCTGGCCTACATCTTCACAATTGGAGTTTGCCTGGTCATCTGCTTTTTCAGTTTGCTCTTCAGGTATGGAGTGTCTGCATTTCCTGATTCTGAGGTTTATTTTAGAGTTAGGCAAAAATCCAAGAAACTCAAATTGTACCTGGGAAATAGTTTCTCTGCACTCTTGTCTTTCTATTCCTTGTCCTGCAACATAAAGTACGAGTTTAGAAGAGAGGTTTTCATGTGCTTTTAAAGAAATTTGTCAGTCTGCAAAGACAGATGTGATGACCCAAGCAATGATATAGACAGAAGAATAGGATGGGCAATGTCAGACAAGAGGTCCACATGGAAAATACACATGCTGGCTAGGCGCCCGTAGGTCAGTGGTTAGGGTCCCGGCCGCATGCACCGGGACTGGTGGATTCAAATCCAGCTTGGGCCTGCTAAATAAACAAACAAAAAATATAGCCAGGCATTGTGGTGGGCGCCTGTAGTCCCAGCTAATCAAGGAGGCTGAGGCAAAAGAATCCCTTACACCCAAGAGTTTGAGGTTGCTGTGAGCTGTGATACCACAGCACTCTACCGAGGCAACAATAGTGAACTCTCCAAAAAAAAAATAAAGGTGGGGGGGAGCTCTGCACCCATAGCTCAAGCAGCTGGACACCAGCCACATACACCAGAGCTGGCAGGTTTGAATCCAGCCTGGGCCTGCAGAACAACAATGACAACTGCAACCAAAAAATGCTGGGCTTTTTGGTGGGGCCTGTAGTCCCAGCTACTTGGGAGGCTGACGCAAGAGAATCGCTTAAGCCCAAGAGTGTGAGATTGCTGTGAGCTGTGACACCACGGCACTCTACTCATAGTGGAACTCTGTCTAAAAAAAACAAACAAACAAACAAACAAACCAACAAACAAAAGGAAAATACATAAACAACAACAAAAATGTTCAACCTCCATATTAGTTTGCTAGGGTGCAAGGAACCACAGACTGGGTGGCTTAAACCATAGAAATTTATTTACTCACCGTTCTGGAGGCCCGAAGTCCAAGATCACGGTGTGAGCAGGGTTGTTTTCTCTAAGGCCTCTCTTCTTAGCTTGTAGATGGGCCCTTTTCTTCCTTGTGTCTTTACATTATCTTCCCTTGGCACACGTCTGTGCCCTAATGGATTAGGACTCACTCTAATGACTTCATTTTTAACTTACAGACCTGTCTCCAAACACAGTTATATTCTGAGGTACTGGGGGATAGGGTTTTCACATATGGATTTGGTGGTGGGGAGGACACAATTCAGCCCATAACCACCTCACTTCCAGGACACTAATTCAAAGTAAAATGAAATTTGGTCCCATTCTATACAACTAGGAAATGTTTCTCAAATTACTGTTACCGAGTGGTGGCAAATTTCAGAACTGCACTATCCATTTTTTCCAGCATTTATTTTGTGCCAGGCTTGTGCTAAGTGCTTGCTGGGCCTGAGATATCCCATAATAATAACATCTACCTTAATCAAGAGCTTGCTTCTCTAAGCACTCAAATGACTCTTGTGGAAGGCTGAATAATCTGCCTCCAACCCCCAAAATGTCCTTCGCTTAATTTCCAGAACTTGTGATTATGTCATTTTACATGGCAAAAAGATGCTATAGATGTGATTAAGTATCTTAGAATGGGGAGACTATCCAGATGGTCCCAGTGGACTCACAAGAGTCTTTACAAAAGGGAGGCAAGAGGTCAGAGAGAGAGATGGAAAGAGACGAATCTGGCTGGCTTTGAGGATGGAGGAGGTGGCCACAAGCCAAGAAATGAGGATGGTTTTTAAGAAGCCAGAAAGGGCAAGGAAAGACCCACCAGAAGGAACACAGCCCTGCCAACACTTCCTTTTAGCTCTGTAAGACATATTTTCTGACTTCTGACCTCCAGAAACGTAAGATACATTTGTGTTGTTTTAAGCCACTAAGTTGGGAGTAATTTGTTACAGCAGAAAACTGTAAACTGAACACTGTTAGAAAACAAACACAATTCTTATCACGACTCTGAGAGGTTGGTATTGTTGTTATCACCAGTTGGGGGAAACTGAAGCTCAGAATAGCCAGTAGGACAAAGATCCCTCAGTTGGCAAATCCAGGATGGCAAGCCAGGCATGTCTGATCCCAAAGCCAGGGCTGGCTCTTAACCATAACACTTGGGACCACACCTTCCAGACCAGATGAAGAGCTTGGGGCTGACTCTTTCACGTTACCTTTCACCATTAACAATAGGACTGTCCTTTGTTTAATCCCCACACTCCCCAACACCCACCGTAATAACTCTTGGTTTGGTTTCTGCCTTCCCTAGCATGGCCAGGTATTTTCGGAACAACTTCATTAATCCCCACATTTACTCCAGAGGGATTGCAAAACTTATTTTTTGCTGGGACTTCACTGTCACTCATGAAAATGCTGTGAAACTAAAGCAGAAGAATCTCAGCACTGAGATAAGGGTAAGGCAAGCTTACTCTACCCAACACCTTCCTTTGACCAGTATCTTTCCCTTCTCCAGTAGGGCTGTAACTTTTCTGCACATAACAATGGGTTGTTGTACAGACCTGAAATATGTCCAATAGCTATGAAAAAATGAATTATTGTTTTATTGCTCATGAGATTCGCAAAATTTAAAATATTTGTAATGCCTAGTTCTGATGATGGTATAGGGAAGTGGACATTTTCACATGACAAGGTGGGTTTGTAATTGGTGCAACCTTTCTGGAGACTGATCTAGTGATTTATATCAAACTGTTAAATCTACATGCTTCTTGCCTTCACAAGTTCCACATTTAAAATTTTACTCTAGGCCAGGCCTGATAGTATAATTCTAGCACTTTGCAAAGTTGAGGAGGGAAGATCACTTGAAGCCAGGAGTTGGAGACCGACCTGGGCAATTTAGCCAGACCCTGTTTCTAAAAAAAAAAAAACATTTAAGAAATTAGCCAGGTGGCTTGGTGCCTGTGGCTCAAGCGGCTAAGGTATCAGCCACATACACCTGAGCTGGCGGGTTCGAATCCAGCCCACCAAACAACAATGATGGCTATAATCAAAAAATAGCCAGGCATTGTGGCGGGCACCTCTACTCCCAGTTACTTGGGAAGTGGAGGCAGGAGAATCTCTTGAGCCCAGGAGTTGGAGGTTGCTGTGAGCTGTGATGCCACGGCACTCTACCCAGGGCGACAGCTTGAGGCTCTGTCTCAAAAAAAAAGAAAGAAAGAAAGAAAGAAAAGAAATTAGCCAGGGACTGGATGCAGTGGCTCACACTTGTAATTCTAGTACTCTAGGAGCCCAAGACAGGTGGATTGCTTGAGCTCAGGAGTTTGAGACCAGCCTGAACTAGAGTGAGACCCCATCTCTACTAAAAATAGAAAAAACTAGTTTGGTGTTAGCAGTGGGTACCAATGGTCCCAGCTGCTCAGGAGGCTGAGGCAAGGGGATCTATTGAGCCCAAGCGTTTGAGGTTGCTGTAAACTGTGATGATGCCACAGCACTCAACCCAGGGCACAGAGTGAGATTCTATCTCAGACAAAAAAAGAAAGAAAAAAAAAATTTTAAAAAGTAATGAATTTTATTCTAGGGCAGTGGTTTTCAACCCACAGCAATCTTGTCCCCCACCCTGCAGGAGACATTTGGCGACATCTGGAGACTTGTTTCGTTACAGTTGGGGAGAGGGTGCTCTTGGCATTTAGTGGGTAGAGGCCAGGGATGCGGCTATATATAGTACAATGCACAGGCCACCTGTCACAACACAGAATTGTCTGGCCCAACATGGTAATAGTGCAGATGGGGGAGAAATCCTGGTCTATAGAAACAAACTTATTAGAAAGAGCAAGCAGAATTTGTAAATAAAGGGTTTTGAGAAGAGGTTGCAAATGGTAACTTCTTCCTCCGTGTGGACACTCAGCCTTATTCTTAAGAAAGAGCTCTGCGATCTCAGTGCACTTTCCTCCAGAGCAGGGTTCCAATCTTGTATTAGTCCCGTGGAGATGGAGTTTGGGGATTCTTGGCCCATTTGAGAGTGCTCCACTGGTCTCTCATAATCCACATCTTTCATGGACTTTCCCCTCTCTGTCACCTGTGGGTTTCTGCTGGGTTTGTGTCCCTGCATGCAGAAAGAGTTCCCCCCGGGGATCTATGCTTGCAGTGGAGAGGGATCTGTGGGTTTACTTGAGTTTCTTGCATTTCTAGGAGAACCTGTCAGAGATCCGTCAGGAGAATGTCAAATTAACACTCAATCAGCAGCTGACTCGCTTCTCTGCCCACGTGGCAGCCTGGATTGTCTCTACCGGAGTGGCCATCGCTTGCTGCGTAGCTGTTTATTACCTGGCTGAGTACAACTCAGAGGTAACCAGAGAGGCAGGAACACCAAGGTCGGGAGCAAAGAGAACCAAGTGAAGGGATGGGATGCTGAGGGGGAGAGTGATGTAGAGCCCACTGCTCCACCCAGGATCTGTGACCAGTAGCATGAGCACCAGCAGGAAGCTTGTTTAAAAAAACACAGAATCTCCCCTGCCCATGAACTCAGAAGCTGCTTCTTAGCAAAATCCCCAGATGATGTGTATACATACTGCAAAGTGAGACTTTCTGGGCTAGTGGAGAGATGGGAACTTTAGCTGAAGACCTGGGATCAAGCTCTCATTTCTTCCTTTTTTTTTTTTTGGAGACAGAGTCTCACTTTGTCATCCTCAGTAGAGTACCGTGGCATCATAACTTACAGCAACCTCAAACCCTTGGGCTTAATCGATTCTCTTGCCTCAGCCTCCCAAGTAGCTGGGACTACAGGCACCCGCCACAATGCCTGACTATTTTTAGAGACAAGGTCTTGCTCTGGCTCAGGTTGGTCTCAAACCTGTGAGCCCAGGCAATCCACCTGCCTCGGCCTCCCAGAGTGCTAGGATTATAGGCATGAGCCACCGCACTCGGCCCTCATTTCTTCCTTTTTATTGTATCCCTAACATCCTCCCACAGTACCTGGCACATACCGTGAACCGATGGGTTCTGGAAAGTGATTTAATCTTTCCAAGGCTGGGTTCTTTATCTATAGAATGAGTGTGACTCAACCTGGCTTTTGGCATGTGGTAAGGACTAGAAATAAATTATGTGGTGAGTCTACCCAATACCCGGTACTATGTGGGATAAAGAAATGATCTGGGGCCAGGAACAGTGATTCAATGTATAATCCTAGCACTTTGGGAGGTTAAGGCAGGAGGATTGCTTGAGGTCAGGAGTTCAAGACCAGCCTCACCAAGATACCAACTCTACAAAAAAATATAAAAATAATCCAGACATGTGGTGTGAATATACAAACCTCAGGGTTTGCCATAGTTGTAATAAGGTCTGTCCTGAAAGAGGAGAAATTGAATCTCAGTCTTCAGGGGCCTGGCATAGCTTACGTATGAATGTAAGTGGGGACTAGGTAGCTGCAGTTTAAAGCAGACTTATAAGCTCTGTTTTTGCTCACCTGAGATGAAAGGGGATAGCCCAGGACAAGAGGTAGGAGTAGAATTGTTCCCTCTGAACATATTCTCTGTGCCAGGCAGAACAACATTTTTCACAACTCTGGTGTTCACCATTGAATGGTGACTGATTCCCTGTGAATCACCCCAGCTGTGCCATTTAGCAGCTGCAGGGCCAGATCTTGCCTTGTTTAATCTCATTTAATTCTTGCAGCATGTCTATGGGTTGTGTGGTCATCTCTCCATCTCACAGATGGGGCTCAGAGAAGCTAAACGTCTGGCCCTAGACCTTGCAGTTTGTAAGAGAGAGAGAGAGAGAGTGTGTGTGTGTGTGTGTGTGTGTGTGTGTGTGCAGTGGTGCAACAATATTTGAACCAAAGTTACCCTGGCTGCAAAGATACCACCAAGCATTTGAGGGATGCTTTGGAACCATCTAGAGGTAGATGGAGGCAGGATCAGGCCTTGAAGGTGGGAGTGTGGGAGGAGGTGGGAGTGCGAAACATCAGACAAATCCACTGGAATCCCTCACCCCAAGACCTCAGGCCCTACTCCAAGTCAAACGCAAGGGTGCTGCATCCCCTGGAGGTGTGGTGCCCTCCTGCCCTCACACAAAGGTGCAGCGTGGTCTGGCAGAGGACCCACATCCCCCCAGCGCAGTACTCAGGGACAGGTGAGGCCCGGTGGACATGAACAAGGCCACAGGGAGAGGGGAGGTGTCCTGTGGTGATTGGCAGTATTCCCTTGTGCTGTGGCTTCAGCAGACTCCTCTTATGCTCCCACGGTGAGAGAGTGTCTTCTTGCTCCAGGCTTTCGGTATAGAAAACAAAGTCACAGAATGACTGTTTGAGCTCAGGCCTCTAGCTCAGACATGCCCTCATTCCTATCTGCCACTTCCTTGCTGGGTGACCCCGGGCAAGCGTCTTTGCCTCTCTGAGCCTTAGTTTGTTTGGAACGGGGTAAGTGCTAAATGCATGGTAGTTTGATAGTTCACCACAGAGGAGCTCCATGGAGTGCTTTCCATCACGAGGGCCTTCTGAGTGAAGTGGAGGGAGGCCCAGTGTACGAAGGGCATCTCGGTTCTCTCTTCCCTCCTTGCAGTTCCTGAAGACCCACCAAAACCCCGGGGCAGTGCTGCTGCTGCCTTTTGTCGTGTCCTGCATCAACCTGGCGGTGCCGCGCCTCTATTCCATGTTCAGGCTGGTGGAGAGGTACGAGATGCCCCGGCACGAAGTCTACATCCTCCTGATCCGGTAGGTTATCCGTCGGAGGGGAGTGGATGGGAGCTGTGGAGGGTGACGCTCCAGCATCAAAGCTCTGCTCTCCACAAAGAAGGAATTTCAAGAGTAGAGTGTGTTTGGCGTGATGTGGGCTAAGAGCCATAAAATATGAGGTGCTCTGAGAAAGTACAGTTATTAAAGACAAATGCCTTTTGCTCAAAGTAACAGCTTCCCTTTCTGAGTGGCTGCCAGCCTGAAGATTAATGCAGTTCTCACGGATGAGATGGACAGACAGGCAGGCTGTGCACTGCACAAAGGTTCCTGCTAAGGACTTGTGTGGGGACAGAAATCATCTAGTGTCCCCTTAGTCAAACTGTGAATCCATACCCATTGCATCAGATGGGAAGAAGAGGTGTATTTTTGTAATTCAGCCACCAAAAGAGAGGTGGGAGGAGTGCTTTTGGCTCAGAAGGGGTGTCTTTTTGTGATTCCCACAAAGACATCATATGTGCTAGAGGTAACCCCAGGTCTTTGATAAACAAAGCCTAAAACTACCCATATTTTGTCTTTCTAGCTTCTTCCTTGCTAGTTCTCTGACTAGTTCCTGGTTATGGTGGCATTTATAACAATAGGTCTGTACAATGCAGATTGAATTTCTTTTACTTTCTTTTCTTCCCTTTTTTTTCTTTTTGAGACAATCTCACTATGTTGCCCTCAGTAGAGTGCTGTGGCGTCACAGCTCACAGCAACCTCAAACTCTTGGGCTTAAGTGATTCTCTTGCCTCAGCCTCCCAAGTTGCTGGGACCAGAGGTGCCCACCACAATGCCCGGCCATTTTTTGTTACAGTCGTCGTTATTGTTCAGCTGGCCCAGGACGGGTTCAAACCTGCCAACTTTGGTATATGTGGCTGGCGTTGCAACCACTGTGCCACGGGCGCCGAGCCCGGATCTCGAAAGGGTGACTGTGGCCTCAAGATCTGACTCCTGGCCAGCTCTCCAGCCTCATTTTCTACTCTGCTCCCTCACTGACCTCCTAAGTGCTCACAAACACTGACCCCATCACTGGGCCTTTGCACTGGCTGTTCCTTCTGCCATAAATGCTCTTCCAGCAGACAGTCACAGGGCTTACTTCCTGACTTCATTTTGTCTCCTGCTTACTGGTCACATCCCAACGGGGGAGGGGGACTCAGGTACTGACCCCACCGATATTTTGTATATTTGTTTATGCAGAAAAACAGAACATACAAAGGCAAAACATTGTTGGGGTCAGTCTCTGACACTCCGTCTTTGGGATGTGTAATGTCATCTCCTTGGAAAGCTCTTCCCTGAGCACCTTATTAAAAACAACAGCTCTTAAATCTTCCATTCAGGTGATTAGAAAGAATAGTACTAAAATAAATAATACAAATAAATAAAATTAAAAAAATAATAAAATAAATAATAATAAAACAAATAAATAATACAAAATAAATAAAATAAAAATAACTCCGTCTTGCCCTCCTTTCCTGCATTACCATTTTCTTACCACTTCCTGACATTTTTGTATTTATTTATATATTATCTTCCTCCCCCATAAATTATGGGGTAATCTTTGCCTTGTTCAAAGTGCCTGGGAATAGGTGCTCAAGAATAATTGGTGAACAAATGAATGAGGAAATCAATCAGCCAACCAGTTAGTCAATTATACCTGAATTCTATACCCTCATTATTCCTCACATCCCACCCACCAGTCCAGGGCACCACTTTTTTTAGGTATGTGTAATGGGGGATACATTAGGTCTCACTGGCACCCCATAATCTTGCATATTGGGCAAGAAGGACATAAAATATCATCAGCCTAATGATAGAGTTGTTAAGATTAAGGGAGATGATTCAATAACAGGGTTAACAGGGTATCTTGGCTTAGCAGCCAGTGAATATTTGTACATTTACTGTTATTATAATCGGAAGTGGCTGGGCACGGTGGCTCACCTGTAATCTTAGCACTCTGGGAAGCCAAAGTGGGAGGATCACTTGAACTCAGGGGTTCAAGACCAGACTGACCAAGAGCAAGATTCTTTTCTACTAAAAATAGAAAAATTAGCCAGGCATTGTTGCAGGTGCCTGTAGTCCTGACTACTGGGAAGGCTGAGGCAGGAGGATCCTTTGAACCAAAGAGTTTGAGGTTTCAGTGATCTGTGAGGATGCCACTGCACTCTAGCTTGGGTGACAGACCAAGACTGTATTTCAAAAAATAATAATAATGGGGAGTGAAAGCAGATCATTCAGAGATGCAACAAGAGAGTGTATCAGTTAGTATGAATTAGGTTGTGTTGCAACAAACACCCCCACGAATCTTAGAGGATTGGAGCATAACGATTTATTTCTTGTTCACACTCCACATGCGTTGTGAATTAGCAGGAGGCATCTGCTCGTGTTACTCAATGAGGGATCCAGGTTGAAAAAGCAGGAACTGTCTTGAATATTACTGTTTGCTATTCTAAAGGGACGGTAGGGAGTTCTGGAGAGTCATACACTGCCATTAAATGCTCCAGCTTAGAAGTGACACAGATGATGCACATTGCTTCTACTCACAATTCATTTGCCAGAACGAGCCACACAGCCCCAGCTAACCTTGGGGAGGAGGCAGGAACTTCTCTCTTACCATGGCCCAAAAGGAAACATTTGCAAACAGCACAAAAGCCTGCCAGGAAAGGTAATGATAAATGTTTTCTCTTTTGTTTAGAAATATCTTCCTGAAAATATCGATTATTGGCATTCTTTGTTACTATTGGCTCAACATAGTGGCCCTGTCTGGTGAAGAGGTGAGATTTCCATGCTGTTCTGCCTTAACTTTGGTTTCTCAGCCTATGGGACCACCAGGGAGGACATGAGTTTCTCAAGAGCCATTAATCCCTTGTGGGAAAAGAGAAAGAAGCTAATCTGGAAAACACCATAAGGTGGGAGTGGTCTTAACAAAAAAGGTCAGATTCTAGAGTCAGGGAGACCTGATTCACAGGCCAGCTGTGTAATCTGCAATCACTTAATTGCTGCAAGCCTCAGTTTTTTCATGTATAAAATGGGGATTAAACAATATCATGTGCAGTATAAGTATAGTGCCCAGAATATGGTAGACATGCAATAGCTGGTGGTAATTTTAATGCTAATCTGTTCTAATGGCCTTGGGTTTGGAACAAGATTCTCTTTGATCCTTGATGTTCTGTTTTCCCAATTCAATTCCTTGGATTTTACCCATCTGCAAGCACATACTGCTGCAAGTAACAGTCGTGTCCTAACCCTGATTGATCCTGATCCTCCCTCGCTTGATGACAGCTTCTCAGTCCTCCCCCACCTTAGGGGATGGGTGCTTGACCACCTTTCCTGAAAGTGGTGTTCCATGTGGACTCAAGAATAGGCCAATCTCTTGGGCTTCTCATTGGAATGTCCCTTCCCCTGCTACTGGGTCCCCCATGAGAATGGGCTTCCTTCTCACACCAGCCATCCTCCGCTCATGGCCACTCTGATCCTTCAGTTACACAGGGTGCCCTGTGGCTGGAAGGAAAGTCAAGGAAACTGAGGCCTCTCTCCAACTCACTGCCACTCTTTGTTCCTGGGCCCAAAACATCCCTGCTGTATCCAGACACAAATCGTCTTGCATGACCATGGTACTTTCAGCTTTTCTCCCTAATTATCAAGGAAGTTCAGAAACTAGCCCTCCGCGTTATTTGGTTAGAGTAATTCTTCCATCCATCCATTGATTGATCCATCCATTCATTTATCCATTTGTCCATTTATGTATTCATCCATCATTCAACCTCTTATCCATCCATATACTCATCCATCATCTATCCATCCCTCCATCCTTGGGCTGTGCATCCCAAACTTCCCTTCCTTCTTCAGCCAAACCTAAAATCTCCCAGTTTATCAGCTGATAGCACTGACTTCCCACAAAGGTTATGTAACCACCAGTTTGTTTGTTTTTTTGAGACAGAGTCTATGTCACCCTCAGTAGAGTACCGCAGCATCACAGCTCACAGCAACCTCAAACTCTTGGGCTTAAGTGATTCTCTTACCTCAGCCTCCCAAGTAGCTGGGACTATAGGTGCCCACTATAATGCCTGGCTATTTTTTCGTTGCAGTTGTCATTGTTGTGTTAGCTGGCCGGGGCCAGCTTTGAACTCACCAGCCTCGGTGTATGTAGCCAGTGCCCTACCCACTGAGCCCTACCCACTTTATTTTTTTTTTGAGACAGAGTGTCATTATGTCACCCTGGTTAGAGTGCTATGGCATCACAGCTCACAACAACCTCAAATTCTTGGGCTTAAGCGATTCTCTTGCCTCAGCCTCCCAAGTAGTTGGGACTACAGGTGCTCACCACAACGCCCAGCTATTTGTTGTTGTAGTTGTCATTGTTGTTTGGCAAGCCCAGGCTGGGTTCGAACCCACCAGCTCCAGTGTATGTAGCTGGCACCCTAGCCACTGAGCTACAGGTGCCCAGCCTTAACCACCAGTTTTTATAAACTAATTCAAACGTTCAGTTTACAGTTGCCTGCTAAACCTCTGGGTCATTTTCTTAATTAAGCAGATATTAATTGATTTTTTTTTGTGAGGTCAATAAACAAAAAGAGTGGAGGCATTCTTAGCCATCCTTAGCCGCCTGCTCTCTTGAAGAAACTGATTAGCCCTGGCTGAGAATCTGGATCCAGAGGGGATAGGACAGAGATGAAACATTTACATCCAACATGGTAGGAGAGGTCATGAGAAGGGAAAGTTTTGGTATTTGTGGAAGGTAAACATTAATGGGGGGAAGAATGAGGCCAAAAAGAGAATAAGCACCCCTGAAAAGAAACTCAGCTACATTTCTGCAGAGAAGGGTCTCCTTTTCTGGGTATGCAAGGACTCGTTCAAACTGAGCCTCCAGCCAGGTTCTGACAAGATGGGAGTTGAGCTGCTGCCACAGCCCCTTCCCGTATCCTCACTCTTGTTTGCCTTCCAGTGTTGGGAAACTCTCATTGGACAGGAAATCTACCGGCTCCTTCTGATGGATTTCGTGTTCTCTTTAGCTGATTCCTTCCTGGGAGAGTTTCTGAGAAGGTAAAAATTTGTCATTAATGAGTAATTAGTACCTGATTCCATAACCAGAAGCTGATTCTTGGCTGAGTGGGCAGTTCAGGTCCTTTATGTGATCAAAGTGTGCTCTGTTCTATGTCTGCCTATCATTGGGATATTGTTCTCTTTTAAATTAATGAAAATTTCACCTTGGCTTGGCGCATGTGGCTCAAGCAGCTAAGGTGCCAGCCACCTACACCCAAGCTGGCAGGTTCAAATCCAGCCTGGGCCTGCCAAACACCAATGACAGCTGCAACCAAAAAATAGCTGGGTGTTGTGGTGGGCGCCTGTAGTCCCAGCTACTTGGCAGGTGGAGGCAGGAGAATCTCTTGAGCCCAGAAGTTGGAGGTTGCTGTGAGCTGTGATGCCATGGCACTCTACCCAGGGCAACAGCTTAAGGGTCTGTCTCAAAAAAAAAAAAAAGAAAGAAAGAAAGAAAATTTCACCTTAATCTGACAGTCCTATTGTCATAGTTCATTTGGTTTTCTTGACCCTTTACAACCTTCTTTTGCAAAAAAAATTCAAGAAATGAAAGACAAAAACTGAGCTGATTGAAATCTTATCCACTGTAGATAATTTAAAATTCTAGTTTGTGGGGGCGGCACCTGTGGCTCAAAGGGTAGGGCGCCAGCCCCATATGCCAGAGGTGGTGGGTTCAAACCCAGCCCCATCCAAAAACTGCAAAAAACAAACAAACAAATATAATTTAAAAAAAAAATTCTAGTTTGTATTCCTCCAGAGTTTTATACGTACACATTGCTGTGTGCAACTATAGTATATACTGCTATATAATTTTCAAAAACAAAAAATGGGGTCACACTGCAAAGTCATTATAGAGTTTGCTTTTATTAATCAATCGCTAAGCCTTGACATCTTCTCATGGCAGAACATATAGTTCATCTCATTGTTTTAATTTAATTTAATTAATGTGCTAATATTTATATTACCGGGTCTACAAAACTGAGGCACTGTCATCCTTGGCCCCTGTGTAGTTCTTTGTTATGTATTCATCCTTTTAGTTTTTAATACTGTGATGAGCCTCTCATTCCTTGTAGACATTTATGTATTTCTGCAATGTGCCGTAGTGATCAGCTGTTGATTCTTACCTTTGTGGGTAGGATCGATGCCAAATTTCCTCACTAGGTTCCATAAAAACACACTTTTATGCCAATTTCTGTCCACGACCTGGAATAAAGGTGACAAAAGTTTTTTGATAGACCTTTTTTATTGGTGACTCCTCTTTTATGAAGAAATTGATATAGTCTCAATCCAGTTCTCCAGAGTAAATGATTTCCTCCTTATGGATTTAGAAAACAGAAAAATATCATTCATTTGCTAGTAGTAGCCACAAATTTAAATTTTGAGTTCACAGGTGCTGAATTTAGCTGGTTTGTGCAAAAAGATTTAATAAGAAAAGAGGAGTATAGGCTTGGCGCCTGTGGCTCAATGGGCTAAGGCGCCAGCCACATACACCTGACCTGGCAGGTTCGAATCCAGCCCAGGCCCGCCAAACAACAATGACGGCTGCAACCAAAAAATGGCCGGGCATTGTGGCAGGCGCCTGTAATCCCAGCTACTTAGGAGAGGGAGGCAGGCGACTCACTTGAGCCCAGGAATTGGAGGTTGCTGTGAGCTGTGGTGTCATAGCACTCTATCCAAGGTGACAGCTTGAGGCTCTGTCTCAAAAAAAAAAAAAAAAAGAAAGAAAGAAAGAAAAGAAAAGAAGAGTATACACAAATAATAGGTGGGATAGTTTAAATAATTAGGGTAACAAATGATCTCTAGAATTTTTTAAACCACTTTAGTGATACCCCCACTTGACTACGTTATGTTAAATCTATTTTTTCATAATTCTCTCAACTAGTTCTTTAAAACTATGCTTATATACTTAGAACTTTTCAAAAGTTTGCAAAGGATCTTATACAATTTAATTCCAAACTGCAAGGGTCTCTTTTGTTGTTTTAGTCTGGGAGGTTCTTGAAAGAGGTTTTGGTTTAGGCATGATTTGAGTACTCACCTCAGTATGTTTTCACAGAATCATTGGGATGAAGTTTATCGCAAATCTTGGCTTACAGGAGTTTGACATTGCCAGGAATGTTCTAGAACTGATCTATGCACAAACTCTGGTGTGGTAAGTTTTGTGACTCTGTGGGATACTCAGCAGTTCCAGCCTGACTGTGGAGTTGGCATTTTGGTTATGAGACTCCAAAATGTATTGTTTTTAAAGTGACATGGGTGTTACCAAATCCAACCAGTTTGAGAGCCATGAATATTTAGCATTTAGACTATTCTTTTCTCTAAAAAGAAAAAAAAAGAGAGAAAAAGAAAAATCCAGATGCAGTGGCACGTGCCTGTAGTCTCAGCTCCTCGGGAGGCTAGGATAGGAGGATCACTTTCGTCCAGGAGTTCTGGGCTGTAGTACAACATGGCAATTGGGTGTCTGCACTAAATTCAGCATCAATATGGTGACCTCCCTGGAGCTGGGGGGACACCACGTTGCCTAAGAAGAGATGAACCGACCCAGGTCAGAAACAGAGCAGGTTAAAACTCCCATATCGATCAGTAGTGGGATAGTGCCTGTAAATAGCCACTATACTCCATATACTCCAGCTTGAGCTACATAGTAAGACCCTCATCTCCCCCCCGCAAAAAAAAAACGACTGAAAAAATAGACGTTTCTTTTCCTTTGTGAGAACTTGAGGGCTTCAGACAAGAATCAGTATAAAGCAGAGATCTTAACCTGGAGGTCCACAGGCCATGTCCCACCTATGGGGTGTTTTGCTTGTCGCATATGGTACTTTTCCTAAAAATTTTAATTAACTACTGCTGTAGTTAGAAAGTCTGTATGCCCCCCAAATTCATATGTTGAAACCTAACCCCCAATGTGATGGTATTAGGAGTTGGAATGTTTGAGAGGTGATTTGGTTTTTGGTGGTGGATCCTTTATGAATGGGCTTAGTGTCCTTCTAAACGAGGCCTAAGAGAGACCCTTTGCCCCTTCCACATGTGAGGACACCTCACATGCAAGAAGGCACCATGTATGAACCAGAAAGCAAACCCTCACTAGACACCAAATCTGCTGGCACCTTGATCTTGGACTTCCCAGAGTCCAGAACCTTGAGAAATAAGTTTGTATTGTTTATAAGCCACCTGGTTTATGGTGTTTCATTATAGTCACCAAAATGGATAAGATAGTCACTCATATTTAAGAATTAGGAGATTTCATATAAAATTTAAATTTCTGGCTTCTCTCCAGGAAGATGTGGCCATTTCTCATCATTGTAATATTTGGCCAGGCCTTGACCTGGGGTGAGCATCTCCGGTTTGCCACAGTTTCCACTTTGAACTATTGTCTCCCAGCATTGAGCTGCCATTTCTTGCTGCCTTTATGGTGTTAGTTTGGATGCAGGCTTTACTTTGCTTCCTTGTCTCAAGAGAAGTGAGAGAATCAATAAAGGACAAAAAGGCAGTGTATTTCCTGTATTTGTCCTGCTTCACTGATGTGCCATTTGGTGGGGTCTCTAGGGGTCTTTAGGATTTAAGACTTCTGGTTTAGCAACTGTGTGTGTTGAGAATAGCCAGCTGGTCGCATGAATTTTTTTTTTATAAACTCATCTAAAAATCTCAAACCAAAAGTCAGTGACTATTTTTCCTTTTTTATTTTAGCATGATGGAGTTAACCAGACTCCTGGTGGTATATCACATTTCCATGCTCCATCTGATGGTGGGGTGGGTAATTTGAAAGCAATAGATTTGGAATTGGATAAACTTTGATTCTGGGTCTGGCTCTGACACTCACTGAGGTCACTGGGCTTCTCTGAGCCTCCATAAATGGAGCTATTGTATTATTACCCTGTGTTATATAATTTACCCACATTACTTTTTTAAGAAAAAATAATAATAAAAGTCTATATGACTGAGCAATTCTACTTCTGGGTATATATCCAGAAGCACTGAAAGAAGGATCTGGAAGAGATATTTGCGTACCTATGTTCATAGCAGCATTATTCACAATAGTCAGAAGGTGGAAGCAACTCAAGTGTTCATGGATGAACCAAATGTGGTTTCAATCTCCTCACCTGTAAAATGCGCATAATAATAGCTGCCTTTGGCTGGGCGAGGTGGCTCATGCCTGTAATCCTAGCACTCTGGGAGGCTTGAAGTGGGTGTATTGCTTGAGCTCATGGGTTCGAGACCAGCCTCAGCAACAGCAAGACTCTGTCTCTACTAAAAATACAAAAAACTGAGGCAAGAGGATTGCTCGAGCCCAAGAGTTGGAGGTTGCTCTGGGCTATGATGACTCCATGGCACTCTACCCAGGGCGACAACTTGAGACTCTGTTTCAAAAAAAGAAATAATAAAATAAAACTAAAAAATAATATCTGCCTTTGAATTGTGTTGTGGATTAAATGCCATGATAGATGAAAGCTGCTTTGCAAACTCCAATATGCCATACAACTGGAAAGTATTTTGTTTTCTGACTGTTTAAAGTTGATTTGAGGGATTTAGCTGTCTGCAAATAACTCAGTGTCACTGAATTTATTTTTAGAGATAGTGAGGACTTCTCTCTGGTAGTTGAAGTGATGTATTTGCTCACAGCCAGGTCACCCGCTGGTGATTTGGCAGCTTACAAAAGCCTTTTACCCACATTACTTCTACTATAATGCCTTGGGCCAACTTCCTGAAACTCTCTCTAAAACTTTGTTTTCTAATCTTCAAATGGTAGAAATAATAGCTCTTACAGCGTTGGGGAGAGGATTAAATAAGAAAATATATATATTAAGTGCTAAGCATGTACTTGACTGAGAAACGTATAAATGGAGTTATTACAACTGGTTGTTATTCTTATGAGCACTCTTTTTAATTGTAGTAAAAAATGTACAATGAGTATATTCACATTGTTGTGCAGCCATTCTTAGGGCTTTTTAATCTTGCAAAACTAAAACGCCATATCGGGTTACAATTCCTCATTTCCTCAGTGTGGGGCTAGAATGTCTTTAACTCCTAACATTTGCCAATTTCCCCTTTAAAAAAAAAAAAAAAAACCCAAAGAGTAGGCTTTGGGCTGAGAGCCTCTACAGACCGCAGTCACCCTGGTGACCACCATTTTACTTTCTGTTTCTATGAGCCTGACTACTCTAGATCCTTCATACGGTCTTTTTTTTTTTTTTTTTTTTTTTTTTTGAGATAGAGTCTTGCTCCTCTGTCACCCAAGCTAGAGTGCCATGGTCTCAGGTTAGTTCACAGCAACCTCAAACTCTTGGGTTCAATGATCCTCCTGCCTCAGCCTCTTGAGGGACTACAGGTATGTGCCACCATGCCCGGCTAGTTTTTAGTACAGACAGGGTCTTGCTCTTGCTCAGGCTAGTCTTAAACTCCCAATTTCAAGTGATCCTCCCACCTTGGCCTCCCAGAGTGCTCGGCTTACAGGTATGAGCCACCCAGTCAGCATTTTTCTTTTTTCCACTGGCTTATTTCACTTAGCACAATGTCCTCAATATTCATCCATGTTGTAGCATTCCCTTTCTAAGGCTGACCAATATTCCATTGTATGCATAGACCACATTTTATTTATCCACTCATTTGTCCATGAATGGTCGGGTTGCTTCTACCTTCTGACTGTTGCCAATAATGCTGCCATGATCTTGGTGTGCAAGTATCTCTTCCACATCCTGTCTGCAGTTCTTTCAGATATAGAACCCAGAAGTAGAATGCTTGATCATATGGTACTTAAAAGCACTCTTAAAGGTTTTTTTTTGTTGTTGTTTTTTATTATTTTACTTTATTTTTGAGACAGAGTCTCACTCTGTTGCCCCAAACTAGAGTGCTATGGCATCAGCCTAGCTCATAGCAACCTCAAACTCCTGGGTTCAAGCAATCTTCCTGCCTCAGCTTCCCAAGTAGCTGAGACTACAGGCTTCTACCACAACACCCAGCTAATTTTTCTTTCTTTTTTTATTTTATTAAGTCATTTGTACATAGATCATAGCCATTGTGGGATTCAATGTGTTGACTATTTGTACAAATTGGAGTGCTTATATCCTACTAATTAACATAGCCTTCACCTCATTTATCCAATTACAGTGTTAAGACATTTGTGTTCTACACCTGATAGATCCAACTTGTACTTGCAATATGCTCCATAGGTGTGGTCCCACCATTAACCCTCCCTCTATCGACCCACCCTCCTCTCTTCCCCTTTTCTTTCCCTTTCCTCCTTCATCCTGGGCTATAGTTGTGATTCATCTTTCATATGAAAGTGTGAGTGATTATAAATTGGTTTCATAGTAATTTTTCTGTGTTTATTAGAGCCTAGTCTCACTCTTGCTCAGGCTCATCTTGAACTCCGGAGCTCAATCAATCCTCTCACCTTGGTCTCCCAGAGTGCTAGGATTATAGGCATGAGCTACTGTGCCTGTTTTTTTGTTTTTTTTTTTGAGACAGAGTCTCACTTTGTCGCCCTTGGTAGACTGCCACTGCGTCATAGTTCATAGCAACCTTAAACTCCCAGCTATTTTTTTTTTTTTAAGAGACGGGGTCTCACTCTGGCTCAGGCTGGTCTTGAACTGTGAGCTCAGGGCGATCCACCCACACTGGCCTCCCAGAATTCTAGGATTACAGGCATGAGCCATCTTGCCCGGGCCCTGTTTTTGTTTTTTAAAAAATAATGTGGGCATTCTTTCTCCTTGTTTGTGGAAAGGAAAAGAAGAAAAAAAAAACAATTAAAAAAACTAGAAAAATAATGTGGGTGAATTATATGATACAGGGTAATGGTAACACAGCCACATTTACTGAGAGCTCACTGGGTCCAGGCTTTTTAATCCTAGATTCTGAGCTCTCATAATTCTAATTATTTGATGAAGGATGCACAGAGAAAAATGATAATAGAAATGACCATTATAACTTCTGGATCTTTCAGGTTTTTGTTGATAAATTGTCAATAAGCACAATTGAAAACATTCATCTTTTTTTCATCAAGGTAATTACAGGTTTATCCTTTGTGGGTTTTAGGAGAACATTGCCTTTGATGATTAAGTTTGAAAAGAATATAATAGAATGACAGAAAAGTAGTGTGTGTCAGGGATGACGGCAGACAAGGTGGGGAACATGTTTTCCAAACTTAAGTCTTTTGCACAGCGGCCTGCCTATTTTTTGGTATAGCACGTGTATTTTTATCTACATAGTATTTTCTTTTAAATTGCTTGCCTTTTAAAAATCACTCAAATACATTTTAAGAGAAGTCTTTATTTTACGATCATTAGTGGAAACCCATTTGGCAGAAATCACAAGTTATTGGAAAAATAAAAGCAATTCCATCTTAAATAGTCATTAGAGTCAAGCTAGATGCTGCTGTGTGCTGAGGCTCTTGGTCCAAAGCCTACTCCTTTTTTTAAAAAATGGGAAATTGGCAAGTGTTAGGAGTTGAAGACATTCCCAGCCCTACACTGTGGTTTTCTTATTTTGGTGCCCAGGAGCATTGAAGGAGACTTGGGAAGAAAAGGCTTTTCTCATTTGTAACTCATGCAGTTGAATGCTTTGTCCCAGCAGGACCTCAGACCTTCTGGAATACGATGGGGCTGGAGAGAAATGGAAGGGGGTGGGGAGAGAGGGTATGTCCTGTGCTTGGGACATGCTAGCTTTGGGTATGCTGAAGGCCATCTGTGGGTCTAGTGGCTGTGTGAGTGCTTTTTCTATAAAATCTCCTTTCCAGAGCAGGATAGAGGGGAGCTATGGATAGTGGGTGTGGCAGGAATTTGCCTGGCTTGCTATGATGAGAGAAGTCCCCCTGTTTTTTTGCTAGGGCGACCAGACACAGTACCACAAACTGGATGGCTTATAAAGTAGCAACTTATTTTCTCATAGTTCTGGAGGGTGGAAGTCCAAGGTCAAAGTGTTGACAAGGCCAGTTTCTTTTGAGGACCACAAGAGAAGGATCTGTGCCAGGCCTCTTTCCTTGGCTTTTAGATGCTCATCTCCCCATGTCTCCACGTGGTCTTGCCTTTCTGTGTGTGTCTATGTCCTAATGTCTTTTAGGGACACTAGTTGTATTGGACTAGGGCCCACCACGGTGACCTCATTTTCCTTCAATCACCTGTTAAAGTCTCCAAAATACAGTTATGTTCTAAGGTACTAAGGGTTAGGACTTCGACATGTAGATTTGGGGGAGACATAACCTAGTTCACTCCTACCCCCTGCTTTTACCCCCATTCCTTGTGTCTGCTCCAGCCTCTGATGCTTACCCTTTTTCCCTCACAGGATTGGAATCTTCTTCTGCCCTCTGCTGCCCTTTATCCAAATGATTGCTCTTTTCATCATGTTTTATGCCAAAAACGTGAGTCAGTCTGATGTTGCAACCAATTGGCTTTGCCCTGGCACATGTGACCTGGTGGTGGTTGGAGCAGAGAAGGGGACACAGGGAAGCTGGTGCCTGGCTGGGATCCCATACATGAGGGGTGGCTGCTTCTCTCTCTTCAGATCAGCCTGATGATGAACTTCCAGCCTCCAAGCAAGGCCTGGCGGGCCTCCCAGATGATGACTTTCTTCATCTTCCTACTCTTTTTCCCATCCTTCACTGGTGTCCTGTGCACCCTGGCCATCACCATTTGGAGGTAGGAGATGGTGACCCTGGTTTAGAGACTGGGGGTGACTGAGCATTTGTTTTAAGATATAGGTTTTATAATGATTCAGGTATGCTGAGACCAACAGATCAGGAGATGATTGCCACTGAAAAGATAGTTTATTACAGTTCCTAAGAGGAGGAGGCTGCTCAGTGCTATTCGGGACCCCCACCAGGGTCCCATGCAGGAGGCAGAGGGAGCAAGGGAAAGACATGGGAGAGAGCCTTTGTTGTGGTTCCTGGTGTAAGGAATGGGGGAAGCAGGGGAAGAAGACTCAGATCTACTAGTCTGAATAATCTCAGCAAGCTCTGGGGTTCAGGGCCTGTCCTGAGTTGTGTGGCACCTGGCCCTGGGGTGATTAGGGCTAGAGAAGAGTGGCCTACTGTGAGAGCCTATAAGAGTAGGAGGTGGTTGGGGATGTGGGGTCTGGATTGGTTGGTTTGCATATGAAAGGTGTGCTCTGCAGCCTAGCCCTACGGAGGGACAGTTAGACCCTAAATGTCAAAACCCTGGATGTGATGGCTCACACCTATAATCCTAGTACTCTGGGAGGCCCAGCCAGCTGGATTGCTTGAGCTCAGGAGTTCAAGACCAGCCTGAATTAGAACATGACCCTGGCTCTAAAAAGAATAGCCAGGTGTTGTGGTGGGCACCTATAGTCCCAGTTACTCAGGAGGCTGAGGCAAGAAGATTGCTTGAGTTCAAGAGTTTGGGGTTGCTATGAGCTATGATGCCATGACACTCTACCAAGAGTGACAAAGTGAGACTCTGTCTCAAAAAAAAAAAAAAGAAAAGAAAAAGAAAAAGAAAAGACTTGATACAGTGCTTAATCTAAGTTCCCTTGGTAACCACAGACAATAAAATCAAGGGAGGAGCCAGGCATAGTGGCTCACACCTGTAATCCTAGCACCCTGGGAGACTGAGGCAGGAGGATTCCTTGAGCTGAGGAGTTCGAGATCAGTCTAAGATCTCGAGACCTTAGGTCTCGAGACCTGAGGTCTTTTAGTGAGACCTCATCTCTACTAAAAATAGAAAAATTAGCCAGGTGCATTGTGGCAGGCACCTGTAGTCCCAACTACTTGGGAGGCTGAGGCAGGAGGATCACTTGAACTTGGGAGTTTGAGGTTGCTGTAAGCCATGAGGATGCCATGGCACTCTAGTTTGGGGCAAAAAAGTGAGACTCTGTCTCAAAAAAATAAATAGATGGATAAATAAAATAAAGGGAGGGAACAAATCCTAGTTTGGTCACCACCCATCAAAGTGCTATAGTCAGGAGTAGCTTCCTCGCTTCTGCCAGGCACTGAAACTTCCCAGCCCCACATCAACAACAGAGTTTCATTTCCATTATATGAACGGCTGAGTGACCTGGCTCCCTCCTACCCATCTGGCCTCCTCTCCCTTCAGCTCTCTAGCGTTCCAGATCCTCCATCACAGGCCCACATCCCATAGTGAGGGTACCCTGGGGGAAGTGCTCTCCCTTTGCTTGGCTGCCTTCTCTCCACCCTCCAGGTTCTAAGATCATCTTCAAATCTGACCTTCACAGCCCTCTTGGTCAGTTGTCTGTCCCCACCACTGCTCTCCCTCAGGCCTGAGTTTCTTGCCTTCAGGCCATCCTTCATAATTAGAAACACCTTTGTTTGAGACTTTGCTTACTCTTTGCTTATCTGTCTTTCCTGCTAGAATGTGAGCCCAAGAGGGCAGGAACTATGTCTTGTTTAATATGGAACCCCAGAGCCTGTCTAGGACAGAGCTTGGTAGAATAAACCTCTGTTAAATGAATGAAGGAGCAAACTAATGGGTGAATGAATGAACAAACCGAGGAGTTGATGTTTAGGATCTGTGGATCTGGAGCCAGCAGGAACACAAGCAGCTTCAGAGAAGGCTGCTTTGCTTCACAGTGCCCTTGTTCCTCTTGGCCTGCTACTCCCTTTTCTTTCCTTCTAACCAGTTCCTTGTTGTCCTCTGCTCATTCACAGCAACTGACCACACCTGGTCCTCATTGCTAGCTGTGGCTTCTATAGTTGACAGCTCTCCCTCTTGGAATTTCTTAATTCAAGTTCCAAGAAAGTAGTCTGATTGCCCCAATCCATTTCTTTGAGCTAAGACACTGCAGAGATCACTCTGCCTGGCCTTTGTATTGGCCACTGTTGGATTAGGTGATGCCTCTGGTCCAAGAGCTGACCCTTGGAGTGTAAGTCACACCAGCAAGGCAGTAAGTGACAGCATTTCTGTTTTTCAAGGAGCATGTGAGTGGAATAGGCAAGAATTGCTGTTTCTAATTCCAGAGCCCAGAATGGACACATCGATTCTAAAATAACTATACTTCTTTCACGTGGATGCGTGTGTATGAGGTCATCACATGGGCGGGGCAGGGTGGTTTGAACCGGACAAAGACGGAACCCAAGCTGGTCACAGGCAGTGCACACGGTTCTGTCGAGAGCCGAAGATGGCAGTGAATGTGCACTGGACATTAGTCACTGGTGATAACTGAAGTCGTCACGACATACTGGCCTGGATCAATAAGACTCTGCAGCTGCATCTAACAAAGATCTAACAGTTGTGCCCAGGGGCTGTCTATTGTCAGTTTATGGACATGCTGGTCCCTGGCTCCATTGCTTGAAGAAAGTGAAATTCCAAGCTAAGCTAGAACATGAGTATATCCAGAATTTCCAAGTACTACAAGCAGGTTTCAAGAAGATGGAAGTTGATAAAATCGTTCCTTTGGATAAATTAGTAAAAGGAAAGTTTGGGGATAATTGGGAATTTGTTCAGTGGTTTGAAAAGTTTTTTCATGCAAACTATGATGGAATAGCTTCCAGACAAGGTCAAGAAATTGCAGTGGCTTCCTTCTTTGGTACTCCAGGTGTGCATAAACCAAAGGCTGGCCCCGACATGGTGGGAAAGAATCTTGGTGTGAGCAGCAGGGATGACCAGGCAGCCAAGTTGATGGGGCAGGTCAGAGTATTGCCCTTGAAGACGGAGAAAAAGAGAGATTTCTCCTTCAGAAAGCTAAGGAACATTGAATTGATTTGCCAGGAGAACGAGGGGGGAAATGACTTTCTATTGCAGAGGATAGCAGACATTGCCTATGACACATATGGAGGGTTTATGTAACTTACGAAGAAACAAGAAGAGTTAACAGCCTGGACCAGCCGAACATCTGAATTCTTCACTCCAAATCATATGCTTAATTGTAAAACATTCCCCTTTATTATTCTCAGAGGACTTGTTGGTTTCTTTTCTTTTTTTATTGAATCATAGCTGTGTACAATAATTCAATCATGGGGTACAGTGTGCGGGCTTCAGATACAATCGGAGATATTTTCATCAACCTGATTGCGATAACATTCAAGAGACTTTCTCATTACTATGTGAGAACATTTTTCATCCCTAATATGAGGCAAATTTATATCTTTATAGTGAAGGCTACAACCCATTTATTGCACGGGATGATGGGGAAAGGGGAGAGGGAGGGAAGGGGAGGGAGAGGGTGGGGGTAGAGAGGATAAAGGGCAGGATCACACCAGTGGTGTATATTTGAATGGTCAGGAGAAAACTTCTAAATCTGAAATATTTTCATCGAACTGTTTGACATAGCCTTCATGGCATTTTCTTAATCACTATATGAAGACATTGATATTCTGCATTTAGTAAGTTTCACCTGTACCCTTCTAAGATGCACCATACATGTGATCCCACTAATCGCCCTTCCTCCACCCATCCTCCCTGAATTCCTGATTTCACATATATCTGTAGTTTATGTGTTCATTCCCTCAATAAATATATACCAAACATTGTATTCACTAATTGTAGCAAAACGCTTTCAAAAATTCAAATAACTTCATATTCCTTAAAATAGCACACATTTTAATCTTGCCACATGTTAATAGTATTGTAAAAAACTCTTAACTCAAATAGCCAACATACACATGAAAAAATGCTCATCATCTCTAATCATCAGAGAAATGCAAATCTAAACCATTCTGAGATATTACCCAACTCCAGTACGAATAGCCCACCTCACAAAGTCCCAAATCTGCAGATGTCAGCTTGGATGTGGAGAGAAGGGAACACTTCTACACTGCTACTGGGATTGCAAACCAATACAACCTTTATGGAAAGAAGTATGGAGAATTCTTGAAGAACTTAAAGTTGATCTTCCATTTGATCCTGCAATCCTATTACTAGGTATCTACCCAGAAGAAAAAAAATCATTTATCACAAGGACATTTGCACCAACCTGTTTATTGAAGCTCAACTCACAATTACCAAGTCCTGGAAACAACCCAAGTGACCATCTACATGTGAATGGATTAACAAACTGTGGTATATGTATATCATGGAGTACTATTCAAACAAAAGAAAAGATGGAGACTTTACATCTTTTGTGTTTAGCTAGATGGAGTTGAAACACATTTTTAGTAAAGTATCTCAAGAATGGAAAAAGTATCCAATGTACTCAATGCTAATATGAAACCAATTAATAAACAACTACATGCCCACACACACGAAAACCCCACCAAGCATAGTGTAGCAAGGGGGAAGGGATGGGGGGCGGAGATATACTGCGGGGGGCGGGGGGAGGATGGAGGGTGATTGGCAGCATCTCACCTAATGTGCACAATGTGAGGGTGTTCAGCATGCCCCCCCGGGGGGAAGGGCTCAACTACAACTTGAACTTGACCTTAGAATTAAAAACAATGAAACCTAAACATTTGTACCGTCATATTAGTTTGAAATTTATAGACACCAAAATTTTAATGACTTAAAGAAAAAACAAAAGTCTTAACTAAGATTCCTGTTAATCTGATGCTCATGGGGAGGACCAGGATAGAAGGAAAGTTGATTTTTATGACATCTCCCACAAAACATGCACACACATGATCCTGCAGTATTGTTTCGGACATGAAATTAGCTGCTTTTGCATTTGTCAAAAGGGTATTTTACTAAGTATTTTTCCTTGTGATAGTATTTTTTTCATTTGCCCTTCAGCCCTTTGACCTAAACCGTGAAGCTTTTGGGGAAAGGAAAAGAAGGTCCACAGAGCACAGGGACCTCGGGGCACCAAAAGCAGCAGCCACAGAGAGAAAAGCAGGACAGACTTAAAGACCCCAGAGTCCTTAATTTGTTCCTTCCCTCGCCCACAGGGCAGGACTTCGGGAGAAGCAAAGGGTAAAATGTGTGGGCCGTTACTGTCCCTCCCCTAGAAGAACTGAGGGGAGAATTCACCCCTTCAAGAGAAGTGCTTAGGATGGAAGGGGACAAATTAGGGTAAAAGGTCTGGGCCTGAGGTCCCACTGCCAGCTCCACTGCACCCGTATATGCTCAGGTGAGAAGTTCTTGGCGCTGCAGAAAGGAGGCAGCTGTGGCAGTTCTCAGAGGACTAGAGGGACCTCATGAACAGAAGGTACGAGGTTGGACACTTAAGTCCACAAACTCATCCTAGAAAAAGTGCTACCTACCTGATTGCTGAATATCGCGGCAGTCGCCTTCGATGCACAGCCCTGGACCATCTGGTGCCCACAGCGATATTCAGCAGTCAGTTGTGTAGCACTTTTTCTGGGATGAGTTCACAAACATAAAGGACAGACCTCCCGCAGCAGCAGCTCCGATGGCCATTCCGGAACAAGAGTTCCAAATGATTTGGAAGGCTGGACTAGGGGCTGGCCTTGGTGCACAGCTTCTCAAGGGGAGCACTCTGAAGGTGACCCTAGTGATATTCAGCAATGAGGGATGTACCACTTTTTGTAGGATGAGTTCGCAAACTCGATTGTCCAACCTCGTAAGACCAAGTCTTACCTAAGTAGACCAAGGTCAAGGTCAACCTCAGACATGTAATGCACCAGCCGCAGGGCAGCTTTCCCCAGAATGACAGCCAGGCCTGCCTGAGCCACAGCAGGAGCCCTTCTGGGGACAGAGGGTGGGCACAAACCACAGAGGTGCCTCTGCCACCCAGACGGGAGAGAAAGGGAAAGAAGAGAGAATCAACGTTTATTCAAAGGAGACAGAGTTAGCTTGAGAGTAGCTGTTTTAAAAAAGAAGAATCCCAGTTACCTTTACTCAGCAAGTCTTTCTACAGCCTTCCCAGTAGAATGTGGGTATAGCAAAGACTGTTATTTGCTGTCCAACATTCTAAGTAACAAAATTCTGATTTTCTTTTACCAACTAAAAGATTAGATTTTCCAACTTCCCTTGCCACTAGATGTGATCATGTAATGAAGTTTTGGCCAATAAAATACAAATAGAAATGTGTCAGACTCCCATAGAATCCCTTAAAAGAAGGTAGGCAAGGACCTCTCCTCCAGTCTTCTGCTGCCTGGAGCCTGGTTGCACTGCCTGGCACCCCAGCCACTATTCTGAACCATGAGCCAGTGATCACATGACAAGAACGGAGAACAAATGGCTAAAAGTAGCCAAGGTCCCTGATGCCTTTATGACACCATCGTATCAGCCTTGAAATTCATCCCTAGACTTTTTTTTTTTTACTTGAAAGAGAAGTTAATTTTAAGTCTCTGTCATTTTCCTGTCTAATACATAGCTGAAATAGTCCTGATAACATGGCTTTGAGCAATATCAGATCAATAATAGCAAATAAGGAAAGATTTCTAGACATCTAAGCTATAATGTAATATATCTCTTACTACACATACATTTGCCTTTTTATATTTTATAATGTGTTGGGATTAGACAGGTAAATATAACTATAGTAGGGGCCAAAATCTGTATTTAAAATAAAATTTAAAAACTGTGGGAAGAGCAGAGAGAGGGAAGGAGCGAGGGGGTTGGGGTCTTGGTGTGTGCCACACCTTTTGGGGGCAAAACATGATTGTAAGAGGGATTTTACCTAACAAATGCAACCAGTATAACATGGTTTCTTGTACCCTCAATGAATCCACAACAATAAAAAAAATAAAAAAATAATAAAAACTGTGAAAACAGGTTAATTTAGGCATTTGGGACATAAACTGGTTTGATCTTATTGTCTTAAGAGGATGACAAACTGTGGCTCGGTGCCTGTAGCACAATGGTTATGGCGCCAGCCATATACACCCAGGCTGATGGGTTCGAACCTGACCCAGGCCAACCAAACAACTACAACTGCAACAAAAAAAATAGCTGGGTGTGTGGCAGGTGCCTGTAGTCCCAGCTACTTGGAAGTCTGAGGCAAGAGAACCGCTTAAGCCCAAGAGTTGGAAGTTGCTGTGAGCTGTGACACCACAGCACTCTACCGAGGTGACATAGTGAGACTCTATCTCAAAAAAAAAAAAAAAAAAATGACAAACTGTTCAACTGATTGTACAGTATAATAAAAATGTAACTCAATTTTCAACAATTCTGCAAATTTGTGAGCTGTGATAGTCTCAAATGGAAAACACTCAGGCCACTCTGAAAACATTTCCCTGTCCCTCCCTAGCCACACGTAACCCCACCACCACCACCACTTCCCTGCAAAGTTGCCTTCCAGCATCCAAGATAAAAGTATAAGCATTTCAAAACTTCAGTCATATAATGATTGTTTCAAAACTGCATTTTGACATTTTTGTATTTATCAGTCAGACTCACATCATACATTTTAGAATTGCTCATGCCTTTCAAAACTCAAGGAAAGGTGCATGGTAGAAAGTGGTTTAATGGTTAGTAAAGTAGAAACTATTTCCCCCAGAGGTACCAAATCAAACAGTGGCCAAGATATTGCTGGTTATTTGGAATTATTTATGTTCCTGTAAGAATAAAGAATCTAAGGTGAGGGTATTTTTTATCCTGATGATAAATACAGATAGACCATAAAACTGCCTGTTGGGTGGCATAGACAATTGTATTAAAGAGAAACCTTGTAAATTTCAAAAGCCCATGAACAAGCTGTAGAAAATTGCCTACATTTATGGTGCCATTTATCAAAAACTTCCATAAGTGTTAGAAACATATGTGTGTGCTCATATGAGAAGAATTCACATTGAACCAAAAATGAAACAAAATTCTCCCTTTTGAAAAAAAAAAATTACAACATCAACTCTAGCCCATTAGGAAGGAGTTTAAGTGGGCTAGATCTAAGCATTTATTATTAAATGACACACCAGAACATCAAAACTCCATCATTTACCTGGGAAAAGAGAGAAACCAAGAAAAAATTTAAGTGATCGGACTTGGAAAAATGCTGAACAGTTATTTTGCGATACTGCATTACAAATAGATATGCTTTCTGATTCTGGGCCTTATTTCGATTTCTGCCAAAACAGTATAGAGTTTTTTAGTAGCTGAATTGCAATACCCTGGAATTCAAGCTGGAGTAAAGCTCTTAAGCGGACATCAATACTGGTGCTGTAACAATAACAACATCAATACTAACAGGAAGAAGAGCAAGATGTCAACATAACCTATCACCTGTGTGATGACGTGGCTACAGTCCCCCGCCACATATGCTGCGGTCTCAGAGAATGATATGCCACCTTCGTGTACATCCTAAATCCCACGAGGCAGGGATTTGTATGGTTTTATTCACTGCACTATCCCATCCAGCATCTAGGACAATGCCTGGCACATGAAAAGTGTTCAAAAAATATTTGCTGCACAAACAGATGAGTATCAAATGATCTAATGCAGTGTTCTCCATCCTTTTTGGCACCAGGGACAAGTTTCATAAAAGAACTTTTGCACAGACTGAGGGTCATGGGGGGGTGACAGCAATGACATATGAGTCTGCAAGCAATTGATTTATTATGGTCTCCGTGCCATCAAACCTCTCCACTAATCTGTATTTGCAGCCACTCCCCAGCACTAGCATCATCACCTCAGCTCCGCCTCAGATCATCAGGCATTAGATTCTCATAAGAGGTATGCAGCCTCCAACCCTCAAACGCACAGTTTACAATAGGCTTCACGCTCCTATGAGAATACGACGTGCCACTGATCTGACAGGAGGCAGAGCTCAGAAGGTGATGCAAGTATCAGGGAGCAGCTGTAAATACAGGTGAGGCTTTGCTGGCTCACCCCGTCATTCACCTTGTGCTGTGTGGTCTGTACCTAACAGGCCACTGGTCCCCATCCTAGAAGGGGGTGGAGACCACAGCTCTGATGCATGTATATCACTCAGTGCAATGGCTCTCAACTGGGCCATTTTGCTTCCCAGGGGATATTTAATAATATCTTAAGAATTTTCAGTCCTCACAATTGGGAGTGGGTGCTACCAGCAGCATCCCATGGATAGAGGCCAACAATGCCACTAATCACCCTACAATGCTTAGGAGAGTCCCTACAACACAGAACTGGGTGGCCCACGTGTCACTGGTAGTCAGCTTGGGAGACCCTGACTAGCTCTATGTCTGACTTAGAAGAGCCTGGGTGCGTAATATATTTAAGAATGACTAAAATGGGCAAAAAGAAAAGCCACAGGCACTTGTTTTGCAAATTGACATGTTTTTCTGAAGTGTCTTCCTGGTCCATCTGGCCTAATCTCAAATGACAAATTCAATCCCTAAGCAAAGTAACCACTCACACTTCAGCAGTGTAAATGGACCAGCATCTGAGCCTGGGTGGCAGCAGCCCTGTAGATTTCATTTAACATGGCTTCCTCCTAGGGAAAGATGTGCCTAGGGGACAGTCGCAGGAAAGGGTTTTAAATGGTTTCATAGAAGACCGACTTCAGATCAAGAAGTGCCACGGAAACTAAGACTCTTCTTGCAAAAAAATTTAGTGCAAATTTCTTCTAGGAACCTTAATATTTACCAGTTTGGATACAAAGAAATCAGAAAGCATAGCTTGTTTCAACTCATAAGCTGGAATAGTGACACCCCAATTGTTATGGGCAGAACTATGGTCTTCTCCAAATTCCTATGTAGAAGTCTTAATCCTAGTAGTTCAGAATGGGACTGTCTTTGGAAATAGGGTCCTCGAAGAGGTGATTAAGGTTGTGAGGCTATGTGGATGGGCTCCAATCCAACCTGACTGGTGCTGTCAAGAGAGATTAGGACATACAGAGGCATACACGTGCACAAAGGAAAAGTCATATGAGGACACACCGCAAGAAGGTGACATCTAGACACCAAGGAAAGCAGCCTCAGAAGAAACCAATCCTACCGACACCTTGGACTTTCAGCCTCCAACACTGAGAGAAAATAAGTTTCCTTTTTTTAAACCACCCACTCTATGGTATTTTGCTATGGCAGCCCCAGCAAGCTAAAAAAAAACCAACTACAGATGGCTCCTGGACATTAGTGAGGCAAACTTGACCATGTTTGTGCAGCTCCGCTCTCTGAAAGGGTCACTGAATAAAGAATTTCATACTTAGTACATATTGCCTAGCCAAGGTAGAGGAGGCCAAAGTTCTAATTCCAAAATATTTTCTAAAGGTCTGATTTCCCTTCATTATAATGATCTTTGTTAGTCCTCTTAGAGTCTAAAGTAAAGTTCTTAACTCCTACTTGGAGTAGACAAATGATCAAAGAGCTCCTGGGTCCCCTGCTCACAAGCCCTGCCACCTTAGGCAAGTTATGGCCTCTCTAAAATACTGATCCATTTATGGTTTCAACAGTTATTTTTCAAATTCTTATTATTTGCTAGGATATTAGCAAGATACTATTAAACCAGCAGAAATGATCCTCCTCCTCATGAAGTTTAGATTTTAACAGGGGTCTGGGATCAAAATTAAAGTAAACAGACAAAATCGCTATTAATTGTAGGAGCCATAATAGTTTTTCTTTCATAAGGGTTTGGTGGGGATTAAAGGAGATAACACATGTTAAGACCTTAGTGCAAAAACGGACCCACAGCCCACTCTCAATGAACTCCAACTATTATTAATAATTTTTGCTACAATCTCACCCCAGGAAGAAAAGAACCAACTTTCCAGCATTAAAAGCAGCGTATTGCTAATGAAATAATGCCATTACGGCCTTGAGGTAAGCATTCTCTAAAACCAGAAGTCACATGTGATTTGGGGGTTGGGGGTTGGGGGGTGCACATAGGACCACAGCGAAGAGCATGGGTGGCCTCTGAAGAGGACTGGGCTTCAGTCCCAGCTCACAGTACAGGCATTTCTGCATGATCCTGGGCAAATATGTAGCTTCTGCCAGCCTTGGCTTTTTCGACTGTAAAGTGGACTAATAATTATGCCACAGAGGGACTTTGTGAGCAATGAAATGATATATGTAATACATTTAGTGCAGTTTCGGATACATAATTAACTCTAGGTACACATAAGCTACCTTCTAAATTGTAAAATTAGCATAGTTTAATTCATTTCTAAATACACCTTGGATATGCAGTTTTTAAATTTCTCTGGGTTCTCTTAAGCTGTTTATCTTACTTCATATCCTATCACACATTGGGGGGTGCCTAACTGAAGTACCCTAACATTCTAGGCAAGCTGTGGAATTCACCCACACCCTATGTCCCCATATAAAAGGGATCTCACGCTGCCCCCAGGCACAGATATCACCTTTGAATGCCCAGGGGGGTCACCCTCCCCTTTCAACTCAACTTGGCCTTAACATCTTCGCTGTGTTCTCATCCTTGGGCACTGGCACTTATACCTTTCGTAACACATACTTAAAAAAAAAACCAAACACCCAGCTGCTCCCCTCTTTCCTCTCAGATCGCCGCATCTGGTGCCTGGCTGGCCCCAGCTCCACTGCTATCATCACTGTGGTCCACAAGTAGATGGACAGTTGCCTGCCTGCAATTGCAAAGTCTGTCAGTAATTATAATAAACAAGGAGTCGGAGTGATATGGGGCAACCTTTCACAAAATATTTGTGAGGCTTGTAAGAAGCTATGCAGCTAGACCCAGGGGAAGCACCTTTGATGACACACTCTCTGTATGCTTGACGTGTGCATATGAGCGCTCATGGGGGTGCAGACTCACAGCTCTCCCTTCCCCTTCCCACGGGGACCCTCTGCAGCCTTCAGAAACCCAGAGACAAACAAGCCGGAATTAAAGGTCTGCAAACATCCCAGGAGACAAAGATCTACTGGGAGACCGTCTTTCAACTCAGATGTCACCACTGCCTGATTTTTATAATCTGTCATGTACAGGTGATTTGAAAGCAGGCTCTGGTGACAAAATGAGTAATACCAGTTTAAGTAAAATGTCATACATCAATCACTCTGCTTAATGCAGGAAGACCTTTAAAATAGGAATGATGAGACATTTTCCTGGAGAGTAAAGGGCCACTTGATTTATCTCTTGTTGCTGTTCTGTTTGGTTCATGGGTGGCTTTAAAGGAGGAAAGCCCCTGCCCATGCCATTCATCATAAACTCCACGCCACCCCACCCCCTGGCCTCCTGGGCCATGGCAGGCCCACCACCTGCTCTAGATTAGCACCCAGTTTGAGCTCAAACTGGGCCATCTCACAAGCACCCAAATGTGGGAAGCAAAGAAATCTACAACTAAATTGTAAACCGGGTAGGAAAATTTATCAACACTTCCTCTGGCAGGTAGGGGCCTTATCAGTGGGTCTGCCTGCCGCAGCAGAGGAACAGGGCCGTAGGCTATAAATTGATATATGAGAGCAAAGGAAATCATGCCCAATAACGTGAACAGCCTGATGCAAACTCCTGCTGAGAGAAGGCACCTATCAGGCAGCCCGGAAACTGTAATCCTTTCGCCTGCTTGATGTCACTCATAAGCAGATTTTCTCTAATTGCCTGTGTGTTTGCAGAGAGGTGGGGGAAGAGTGTGTCATTACCAGGCCACTACTATTCCTACACTTCCTATTAAGGGCAGATGACACCCTTTGACCAGGCAATTCTACTTGCAAATATTCATGGAGAGACAGGGATAGTCGTTAGTGAAATCATTCATAAAAAAAATTTGAAAAGGGAATAAATACAGTATGAAATGCCATGTAGTTCTTTGAAAAAGCAGACAGATTTATATACATTAACATGGCATGACACGAACAACATGCTAGTTAGAAAGGCAAAATATCATATTCAAGATCGGACAATTAAGTTGGCAAACTCATCCTAGAAAAAGCGATACATGCCTCATGGCCACCAGATGGCCAAGGGGAGTATACTTTGAAGGTGACAATAGCGATATTCATGAATGGGGTAGATAGCACTTTTTCTAGTATGAGTTTACAAAGCTAACTGTCAAACCTTGCAGGACAACAGCTCTGATGTTGGTGCATAGCTTCTGAAACGGAATGCTCCAAAGGCGGCATGCAGCAATGAGGTATGCAGCACTTTTTCTAGGATGAGTTTGCAAATTTAATTGTCCAACCTCACATAACACTGCCCTATTTACATTAAGATGTGTGCATGCATTTGTATATGTTTTTAAATAGCAGTCTGGAAGAAAGTATATCAAAGCGTTCCCAGTGTTTATTTCAGGCAAATGGGATTGAGGGAACGTCATATTTCCTTTCTTTTTTTTTATATTTGGAAAGAACATTTGTAACCTCAAACAAAGTTTATTTCTTTCTTAGGGAAAATAAGAAATAAGCACAAATATTTGCATAAGTGTAGCACATTTTGCCAGGCATAACAAAGTCCTAGGGTATGACCAGTGACCAGTTACAACAGGGGAAGTTTGAGATTTGGTTTCTGGATTAAAATGGATGACATCTTAATAGCTCTGCTAAGTCATCACCAAGGTGTCTGCTAATAGTGAACGACCATGTAGGGTCATCTATAGCTTAGAAGTGGATGTGAAAAAACAATGTGCAAAACTAACAGTGCAGACTCTTTCTTTGGTTCCTGCGAAGCTCCCCAATTCACAGGGACAGGGGTCTCTTCCCTTTTCCCCTAAACCACCCTGTGATTCATTTAGAGGTAAATGCCTGCCACTTGACTCAGAAAAGGCTTCCGTGTTCCGGAGGATTGAAATTTGAACAAAAATTCAATTTGTGTTAGGGGTTAAATTGTGTTCTCCCCTGCCAAAAAAAGCCATATGTTGAAGTCCTCACCTCTTGTACCTCAGAATGTGAACTCACTTGGAAACGAGTTGTTGTAGATGAACTAGTTCCGATGAGGTTATTAGGACGGGTCCTAATTCAATAAAGCTGGTGTCCTTATAAGAAGAGAGATGTGGAGTGGCACCTGTGGCTCAGTGAGTAGGACATGGGCCCCATATACCGAGGGTGGCAGGTTCATACCCGGCCCTGGCCAAACTGCAACAAAAAAATAGCCAGGCATTGTGGCGGGCGCCTGTAGTCCCAGCTACTCAGGAGGCTGAGGCAAGAGAATCGCCTAAGCCCAAGAGCTGGAGGTTGCTGTGAGCTGTGATGTCACGGCACTCTACCCAGGGCAACAAAGTAAGACTCTGTCTCTTAAAAAAAAAGAAGAGAAATGTGGCCATAAACATAGTCCACAAAAAAAGGTCATACGCCATAAAATAGAAGAGAAATGTAGCCACAAACACCACATAGGCCATAAAAAAAGAAGAGAAATGTGGCCATAAATACCATGTGAACCTGAAGCCAGAGACAGAGGTATCTTTCCATAGGCCAACGAATGTTAACATTGCCAGAAAACCACCGAAGAGAGGGGCATGGAAGAGATTCTCCCCCATAGTTCTCAAAACCTAACCCTATGGATGTCTTATCCTTGGAGCCTCCAGAACAGTGAGACAACAAATGTCTGTTGTTCAAGGCACCCAGTATGCGGTACTTTATTACAGTTTCCCTTGCGACCTTGCAAACTACTGTGATTGATCTGGGGAGGTACAATCTATAAGCATTGTGGCCAATGGGAGTCTTTCCATTCAGCCCAACATGAAAGACCCCTGGCCAGAAGCAAACATAGGACAGGTACAAGATAAATCCTGAATGCTTCCCCAGGCCAGTTTCTGGGTCCTTCCGGAAGTCTTGATCCCAAAGTATTTAAGTGTATACCACATTCTACTTGAGCTAGTTCTGGAGATTTCTGGTTCTCTGCATAACCGCAAGATTGAGCCTTTATCAACTTTCAATCTCCAATCCCACAATTATGGGAAGAGAACTGACCGCTAGCACATAGAATTCAATAAAAGTTTATTGGATAAGAGAATCTGGTAAATACACAAATGAATTTATCTCCGACAATCTGATCATTAGCAACAAATTCAAGAAGGAGTTGGTTAAGATGTAAAATTCACAGGGATGTCCAAGCAGTATGAGACCTCTTGCAGAAATAAGGAAATAGGAGGTAGTATTTGATGCCAAAAATAGATAATACCAGGCAAAGTACTTTGCTTTGGCTTTGAACCAAAGGGCAAAATAAAATGGAAGAAGTCTGTACTTTTGTTCTGCTCAGTATCTTTCCCCTTCTCCTTTGGTAAAAGTCATCCCCCTCTTCCTGCCTTTCTCCATTCCAACTAAATGATTTTGGTGCAACTTCCAATAAAATTTCTACCCACCTTCGCCCTAATGGTGGTCACCAGTCCACTCATAAGTCTCATGCTTCCTTCCCGGCCACGGTGAAAATTTCAGAAAAGATGTACAGTCTAAGTCTGGCCAATCAGAATAGTTGCCCTGGATTTTGTCAACTTATGTTGCCTCTTTTGGATTATGAGGTTGCAGAAAGAGAGGGAGAAGAAGGGGAGAGAAGATACACAAACACACACAATGGAATTCTGGCATTTCCAGTTAGAAATGTTTCTAACTAGTTTGATTAGAATAGAAAACAAACCTCTCTTTTGCTTATGTTAGCTCAAGTGCAGTTTCTGTTGCTTACCACCCAGAGTCCTGATTTGCCGAGAAGGATGAACATTGCCCATACCCCTTGGTGGGGGAGCAAACTGCCTCCTTTGGGGGAGCCTTCCAAGCACTCTCAGAACTCCTCTTCTGTGGGTGCCTGGAAATAGTCCTCTACCTTGACTACCAGTGGGCAGCGGATCTGTAAGCAGGTCATGACCCAGGAAGCAGTCTGTTCCGACAGCTCTGCCCAACAGGACTGCTTCAGTGGCTGGCTGTAGACTGACCTAATTGGCCTCCCCTATGAAAGCATTTGATCCCAAAAACTAGAGAGAGAGGGATTCTGTGAATAGTACCTGGAAAAGAAGCAACAAAGACAAGAGCTGAGCCACAATTACATGAGGGCACTAGAGTTAGAGCAGAAGGGACAGCTCCTGAGGGGACTCCCTGCAGAGAGGGCCTGTTGAGAGAAACAACACAGCATAGCAGCTACTAAAGCAGACTCAGGCTCAAATCCAATGTGTGAGTTAAGTTTCACACCTTCGGAGCACCGATTTTCTCATCTCTACAACGGGAGACCAGGGCTGACTTCAAAGGACTATCATGAAAATTAAATAAAATCATGGTGTATGAGAAAGGCACCATCTCAAATCAGTGAGAAAAGATGAGTTTTCAATGAATGGTACTGAGATAATAGGATATCCATCAAAAACACACAAGGGAGTGCACCTACCTACATCTTACACTAGAATAAACTGCAAGGGAGCCAAGAAGGAAAAAGGAAAACAAAGCCATGGAAGTACTGGAAGAAAATCATGGGAGTATATTTTTGTATCATCCCAATGGGAGACACTCTTAATAGAGCATAAAACATAGAAAAGTTTCAGTTACATGAGCTGCTTTAAAATTAGCAAAGCAAAATCACATATGTATAGCTTAAAGATCAACTGATGAGCCCAGGTGCAGTGTGGGGCATGGGAATATCAGCAACTTACATCACACATGAAAGGTTAACTTCTCTCACAAATAAAAATTTGTAGAAATCAAAGTCAAAGAGATAACCCCAAACAGAAGACAGAAGTACGTAATGCAAATGACCAAACATACATAGAGACGCTCACTTACAATAAGAGAAACGTCACCTGTAGCTATACTGAGGTGGCAGTATTCACCAACAATGATGCCCAAGTCGGATGACTGTGTCATGGGAAACAGAGACATGTCAGCTGGCCACATAAATGGACATGACGATCACACAGGGCACTTTGGCAGCATCTGCCAAACTTACAAAGGCTTGTGGCCATTTGTCAGAGCAGGGATGCTAGGCCATGGGCCCATGAAACTGCCAGGAAGCAGACCACTGTTCATTCTGGCCCAGGGTATGGCTCCCCATATGTGCTGGGGTGCCCATTGTCTCAATCAGGTAAGGCTCCCCATCAGGAGGAGCCAATTATCTCAACCAGGTCAGAGGTGCTGGAGTGCCTCAAAGGGTGCAGCAGTCCGTCTCAGTAGGAGGAGCCTCTACTAACTTCTCCTGCCACCATTTATAGAAGTGAGCCTGCTGCTATTTACACCACAGGTGTGGAAACTGCCAATCAATGATGTATGTGCTCTCATGCTTTTGCGATTTTTAACAAGACACCAATCCCTTCCCCATTCCCTTATTACCAAGGTGTTTCTTTTCAGGTGTCTCCTATACCCATTGGCTTGGCAGTTCCATTTCTACGAGTTTATGTTACACATCTATCAGCTGTGGAAACTTTCTTACACACGAGGTGTTTCATCACAGCACTGCTCGTGAATGGAAACAATTGCAATGGCTACTAATAGTAGACTACATACTTAACCCAAACAATGGCGTATAATACTATCCTCCCCCAAATGAACAAAAATGAACAGATTCTTTTATGTTCTTCTCTCGAAAGAACCACACGTCATAACATATTGTGAAGCAAAAATGCCGGAGCTGGAACAGGTATACAGAATGCTTCCATTGGGGTTTTGAAAGTAAAAGACTGGGATAAAAAATAAACACAGACATCTGCCCACATATGCATGAAGTACCTCTGAAAGGATGTGTAAAGTAACGGCATAGTTGTCCAGGAGATAAGAATATCCGTTTATGCTTTTCTGAAGTATGACTCTGACCTATATATTTTTTAAAAATAAAATTTGAAGATTAAACACATCAAAAAAAGAGGTAAGGGTAGATATAGCTCTTAGCACAGTACCTGATTGTTATTATAGTCATGGGAGCCCTTAGCAGACACCAGGACTCCTGCCACGTCCGCAGCACCATCCCTGGCCTTATGGGACCCGGCTGGATGTTCCCAGATTTCTTACACTAACTTCCCTCACCCATGCTTGCCCCAGCATCACCCGAGGGAAGCAGTTCAGCATGCTATTCTCGACCTACAGGAGCCTGCCATCTATGAACGATAGATTCAGAGATTGACAAGCACAAGACAATGAAATGCAAACTTTTAGGTTCTCTTGTCACCTAAAACCTCCTCAACAATCGCCTCCCCAGCACATCGGTCACCCGGTGCACACACTGCATTTCCTTAAGGGAAGTCTTGGTTAGGCATGATAGGGAGAGGAGAAAGCATTGCTTCTCTCCTGCTTTCCATTCTGAGGTCCGTGTTCCATGAAGCATAAAACTCTGATTACAAGAAAGTGGTAGTTAGACACAGAGAGAGGGGTGCGTGGACCATTACTGATACCTTACTCCTGTTGACCCTCGGTTTCCACACTTACAGGGCTGTCAGGCTCTCACAAAGAAAATGGATTGAAAAGTACTGTGTGACTTTAAAATGCTGGGCTTGTGCAAGGCATTGTTACTGCAACCCCCTACGAACAGATACATCTTACATGTCTTCTGTATTCCTCACAGTAGATAACAGTGCCAAGTGCATAGCGGTTTCTCAATAAATGCTACTTGATTGAATGAAAACGCAGCACAAATCACTTATGCACGTTATGGGCCAGTTGGAAGATTCAAATATCTTGGCATAGCCCTGGAACATCTAACTCTGAGAACAACGTTTGTGTGCAACATAAGCCATTTCTAGGTCTTCTAAGGAAAATGTTACATCTTTTAGGTTACCCACTTGTTCAGAAACTTGTGAGTTAGAAATGGAGAAGAATGCATTCTCCACTTTTGGAGTAGCAGGTGGTAGCTGGGTGGGAGCACGGGTGACCATGGGTCTTGTGGTACTTCCCTTTTCTGTTGAATGGATTGTGCCTTAGAGGTACTCAGGGGATCACTCCCAGAGGCCAGACCCTGAGTCATTCCTTTGTGCTTTCTGGGATTTTGTAAGCATCTGATTTCCCACATGAAATCTCTGCCGGCTTAAAAATACCTGGAGTAGTTCTTGTCTCTTGCACGGATCCCTGAAGGGGATCATTTCTCATTGGAATTGTCTTACTCATATTTGCTCACTCAGTGGCCAGCACAATATCTGGCAGCAGGTGCTCAATAAATATTCCTTGAAAGCTAATGAAATTAAAATATATGTGTAATATCTTGGCAACCAGAGATTTATTAGTATCACAGACCATCCAAGCATGACTGGCCTATGTTTAGCTTTCCAACTCAGATCTTGCTTCCAGATACCCTGCTGCTTGGGAAAACAGTATGACTACATTTGACAAAAAATCCAAAATCTCCGAGGAACAAAGGGCACCTTTCCTTATACAAACATTGAAGCGTGGTTTATAGAAGCATAGGTGCTGATAACAAATGCCAGCATTATTAACAAAAGAAAATTCTATGCTTCTGACGTGGTCTCATGATTTAGCACCTGCAGGTAACTTTTATTCTGAATTCTTAATCTGCTACCCACTGGTGACCCTTGTGTAAAAATCAGGACAGGACAGATTTGATCTTCCATGTGGATTTTATGTTTTGTCTGCTGGCAGATTTATGGTTTGGGCTGTACCCAATGCATTCAATGAGGGAGAGCCACATAATGGTCACATGTGTCATCACCCAGCACATTAAGCCGCCTTGCAATATCCCAGATTATAGTAGTATATTGCAAAGCATGGCCGTTTGAAAGTAATTCATTCCAAATTCAACTTGGAAACTGACAGAGGCTGTGCAACAAGATCATCCGTGTGTGTCTCCAGCCTAAAAGTCAATTTCTTGCTTTCTGAGAGCTATGACAAGAAGTCAGGATATTCAATTAGAATTCATTAGAATTCTATATAACATACATATAATGTTATAGTGTTTGTTTCATATGTGTGTATAGACATATCTATATATATTCTCTCGATAGATAGATAGATAGATAGATAGATAGATAGATAGATAGATAGATAGATAAAGAGTTCTTGCCCACAAATAAAACAAATGTCACAGACAGAGCTGGATGGAGTGGTTAAAAGATCGGACAGTCAGGTCACTCAGATCTGGGATTTTAACTCTGACTCAGCAGGATGTTCCGTGGGCAAGTGACTCCACTCCCTGGAGCCTCAGCTGCAAGTGTGCTATGTACATACTCCAGGCCATTGTAAGCATTTGTGGTCTAACCCAAGGCAAGTATTCAACGGAGTGATGACTGGGCGTTCCCTCTGCCTACTCAGTTCTCTTTGAACTTTTTCACCAAGTGACAGTTTAATGGCAAAGAATCACCCCTTTATTCTCCTGCAGAAGTGGACAGCAGTTTTTCTGGGGACAGAGCCTACAGTGATCCATGAAGCACTCTGTGATTTGAAGTCTGATATTTTACATTGAAACATCAGATATACTATGGGCGATGTAGCTATACTTACTTTAACACAAAATGTGTTTAAAATTGATACTCCAGGAGGGCTGGTTATATGATACATTCACAGGTTGAAAATTTGAGTTGTACCATCATGACGTGCACTTTTCTGTATATATGTGTGTGCATTATGCCTCAATAAAAAGTTATTTAAAAAAAAATGACTCTCCAGGAAAAATATTCTGGGTTTATCCTGGAGCTTTGAGGAAACCCTGGCACACTGCCCCAGTTCCCTAGGGTAATCCTCCCTTATTTGCAAAGCTTGTCACCGAGGAAGCAAAATCTGCGTTGAAGTGACAGTATTGCTGGAAAATGAGTAAGGCTTCTTCACACGATCGAGGACCTAGTAGAGTCGGGAGTTTATCACAGCAGATGTGGGCTTGTGCTGACTGCCAATTTCCAAACACTCATTTGGAAGCCCACAGCTCAGGCAATTAAGGCTGATTCTGTGCTGTATTTGAAATACGGGATTTTTTTTAAACCAAAATTCATCATCCACGACCATTGAGGCAACATGCTGGTTCATTTTTTCCAGTGGCTGACCTTTAAGTGTCCAATTACAGAGTTTTATCATTTTCATCCCCTTTTTGCTATTACCCCCTTGGGAAAGAGAAAATTCAGAGGCCAAGAGTATAGAATTTAAGGTTGGAATTTGATTAGAAGTTGCAATTATGAAATCTCTGAACACCCTAAACAAATTTCCAAGAGCAACATTAATATCAATAGCATGGACTCTTGAGCCTAAATGTGATTTCATGAAGTTCCTGAGATGATTTATAACATTATTATAAGGCCATGGGGCCTTAGGACCTTTAACATTGTATCTAGTTCTAAATATATATAAACACAGTGATCTCAAAATAATTCCTAAGCCACTGAATCTCAAAATGCTTGACTGAAAGAAAAAAAAAAGTGAGGTAGTGGACGAAGCTTATGTCAAATACACAATACCTTCTCTTCTGCTCCCAGAGCTTTGTGACTCACATTAAAGGCCCTGAGAAGTCCTGCAGCAAGTAAATACTTTTATCGAATCCATCATTTCTCTAACTTACCTGATGTGAAATACCAGAGACTCCTCTGGGAGTGGGGGAAATGCTCAGTTCACCCTGGCAAGCTGCTGTGGTCGTCATATTTAGCATGGAATTTCTAAAGCAGGATGCGAATGTGTTGGCCTCCAGGTGCCAGTGGCACTTACTCGTTGCATCCTATGGCTCTCTGGAGCTCTGGATTTTCACTTTTTCATTTTATATTACACTGAACTCTTTAAGGCAAGTTGTTATCACAGGACTCCTTGGGCTGGCAGTGATTATACTGTAACTCCATCGTCCCATAGAAGGTGGACCTGTCAAGTACTGAGTGAGTCATGCCCGACCTGGATAAAACAGGGAAAGGAGTGGGCTAAACTGAAAAGAAAGGGGGGGAGGCTCCATTTGCACAAACAAAACCCAGGAAGCTCTTGAATTCAGCTTCTCCCCACTTGCCTTTTTCTCCTCATTCTTCTGAACTTTCCTCTTCACTTTCTCATTTTTTCTTCCCATCCTACTTCCCTTAGTATATTTTCTTTCTTTCTTTCTTTTTTTTTTTTTTTTTTGCAGTTTTTGGCCAGGGCTGGGCCTGAACCTGCCACCTCAGGCATATGGGGCCGGTGCCTCACTCCTTTGAGCCACAGGCGCCGCCCTAGTACATTTTCTTTAGCAATGCCAGAGTGTGGCAAAGAGTTTGTGTAAAGGGATCAGATGGTCAATATTGTCTATCTAAACAGCAAAGCCATTTAAACTCAGCCAGCGTACAGTGAAAGCAGCCCTAAATAACGCACACGTGCGTCTGGTTGTGTTCCAGAACAACTTCATTTGCAAAAACAGGTAATGACCCTTTGCCAGTCTGGATCTCTGCTTTCACGGGCCATGTTGAGGAATTCAAGCATGTTTCTTAATTTTCTTTTAACTTCTTGAACGATGTTACCCATTTCCTGTTGCTAATCCATTCCCAGTGCTCTCTGTAAGACTGATTCTCATTTCAAAGCTGATTCCAAATCCCACCTCCATCAGAGCGCCTCCCAGGACTGCCCCCAGCCGCCTCCTCTCAATTAGTCTCCCCCTCCCACTGACCCATCGGTGTGAGTCCACATGCTCTGTGCCTTTCGGTAGAATTTAAAGTATTTTCTCTTCTATTTTCAATGGACACATCTCTCATTCCTGTGGCCTAAACCCTACACACAGTTTTCTCACAGTGCATTCATACATCTGCAAAATGTGGATTTGGTCAAATTTTTAAAAGGACATCAATATTTCTAGGAATAAAAATGAATCATAAAAATCTACGTAAGTTTGCTTACTGAGCAATTTCTGGAATTGATGGGAGCTAGAGATGGGGGGAGTAATTTAGCATGAGATGGGAAAAAATTTCTAGAAAAATGTAAGGAATGTCTTTTTCCTCTCACCTTCCAAAGCACAAGTGCCTTATGCCTCCATAGCCCAAGCACCAGGGCTTCCGAGAAATACCAACTAAATTTATTCTAACAAGGACTCAGCCCTAACTCCTAAAAAGCAATGCCTTCAAAGGAAAAGCAAGGGACGCTCACCTTGGAAAACCATCAAAACTATTCCCACAGATGCCACGTGAGCCCCCATTTATCTGACTTGAAAGGAGAAGGGTCTTGTGGGATTTGAATCCTCTGGTTCCAGAGAGAGAAGGTATTACCGAGACCTGCTTTAGCGTGCGGCTTAAAGAGGCCGCAACTGGAATACGCCTTGGCCCACTCGGTTTTGAACTAAATCTCCGCCTCCCTCCCAGATGCAAATGAGATCATTACTAAGGCTCAGCTCCCCAGGACGATGGATGGGTTACCAGGGAGGTGGGGCACACCAAGGGAAGAAGGCCGACAGCCAGCTCTCCGAGGGTGAAAGACAGTTGTGGCCAGCCTGCATTAGGCTATCGGAGTCACCGAGGGAGCCTCACCTGTCAGACATGTGGACATTGCCTCTGTAAAATGCTAGAGCCCCAGTGGGTGCTTCTAACAGAGGGTGCTTAGGATAGGGCATGGCGGGGAGGGGAGGGCTGGAGGCCGTGTCTCTGCTTACTGTGCAACCTGGGAAAGTCACCCCCCCATCCACATTTCCCTCATGTCAAATGAAATGTGAACACCTCTTCCCTGGAGTTGTGCCCAGAACCCCAGAACAGTGCCTGGTACACGGCAAACGTGATATTTTCACTTGTTCACTATTATTGCTAGTGATGACTGACAGGTAAGAGATGTGCAATGATCAAGAAGAGGGGTAGGCAGACTTTTTCTACATGGCCAGATAGTAAGTTCATGAGGCTTTGCAGACCATGCACTATCTGTTGTCCTTAATTCCTTAACTCTTCTGTGGTATGGGGAAAGCAGTCAGATAACACATAATGGAGGCCTTTTGACAATAAAACTGTTTGTACACACTAAATTTGAATTTCACATCATTGTCACCTACCACAAATTTTTTTGTTTTAACTTACTTTTGAAGATACAGTCTCACTCTGTTGCCTAGGCTGGATGCAGTGGCATCATCACAGCTCACTGAAGCCTCAAATTCCTGGGCTCAGATGATCCTCCCATGCTCAGCCTCTCAAGTCGCTAGGACTAAGGTATACACCAGCATGCCCAGCTAATTTTTTAAGAATTTTTTTGTAGCAATAGGGTCTTGCAATGTTGCCCAGGCTGGTCTTGAACTTCTAGCCTCAAGTGATCCTCCCACCTGGGCCTCCCAAAAATGCTGGGATTACAGGGATGAGACACCATGCCTGGTCTTTTTTTTTTTAAGACCCTTTTTTTGCAGTTTTTGGCCGGGGCTGGGTTTGAACCCGCCACCTCTGGCATATGGGGCCAGCGCCCTACTCCTTTCAGCCACAGGTGCTGCCCTTAAGGCCATTTTTAAAATGTAACAGGCAGGGGCTGGATTTGGCATCTGGGTTATACATTGCTGACACCTAAGCGTGACAACTCTGGAGTGATAACCTATTACATGACCATGGGCAAGTTAACTACTCTAAGCCTCAGTTTTCCTAACTACCCAGTGGGTATATTGGTACACTACCTTGTACCTCATAATATTCCTGTGAGACCCATTGCAAGGCCTCCTGGCATGTAAGTGCTCAATATATACCAACTCTTATTATGATCTTTAACCAGTAATGCGAGCTAAGAGGCCACTTTCTCAGTGGCAATACCAAGACACCAATCTCTTCATCAGACCTGGATCAGGTAATCGGCCTTCCCATTGTATTGACCAGGCAGCCTTGGTAACTGACGATTTGACAGCCCTGGATGAAAGTGGTCTGGGGGTATCCGTGAATGGTAACATAGTCCTTTAGACAGTCTGGACTTGGTCAGTTACACAGTACACTGGGCACATTAATCGTCTACAGGGATTGAAAGTGATAGGAATCTTGAGCACAAACCTCTCTTTCTGTTTGAAGTTATTATTTAGGAAACAGCTAGAAAAATCCTAATATGGTTTTCTTTTAGCATCACTGAAGAAGTGCTTCTGACCTGATGCTGTTCTACCTTTGCCTATTACTGATTACACTAATCAGATTTATGTTTTCCAGAAAGGTCATCAAGCCTATGCAATAAAGATGGTTCCAGTCCATGAACCCCTGTATCACTCTCCCTCGGGAGAAACCCTAACTGCCCCCTTCTATCATCGCCCGATGCAGCAGGAAGCAGTTAGATCGAGTCTTCACCCCTTTTCCCTAACAGCAGTTGGGGTTTCTACTCAGAGAGGGAGAATTGATGCAGGACATCTGGCACCCTAGCCAGCTCAGCGGAGCCGGCGGACCTGCCGCCTCCTCCTTGGTGGTGTTGGTGCTGC
>CAUYRH010008495.1:0-18874 GCA_963574655.1 Perodicticus potto
GTGGGTCACCCTCCCCTTTCAATAAACCTGGCCTGACCATATCACCTCCAGCCTCATCTCTGGGAACTGCCGCTTACACTTTTCAGGGATGATTTACCTAAGATGGCTCAGGAGCAACATGTTTAAAACCAAAGCAAATAAAAATCTTACTTTTCTCACTTTTCTGCTGATATTACTAAAATTCTACATTTAAGTTTACTCTCCTATTAGGCAATGGTTTTCCTGCATAAGAGTTAAATTCCTGATGCAATGTTCCTTTTACAGAGTATACATTGGCTTATGTAAGCTAAAAAGTCTAGGAGTCTTGTGGCTTCAAGTGTGACTAAATTGTAGTCAAAATTTTGGATTATCTTTATATTCACATATTTGGTAAAAGAGAGCAAAAGAGAGCAAGACCATGCTACAAAAACCAAAACAAACAAACAAAAAAACTTATCTAAGGAACAAAAGTTATTTTGTACTTTGACCTGATTCCATTCCTACCCTGGAGGCAATCACTGTGACCCAGTAAAGTGTACGTGATGGCTCTCTCTGGATCACATGCTCACCTCTGTAGCAAGGGGAACAATTAGCTCATCTGCATCTTATTTCCTGTAGAGAATCTAGACTTAGACTTCACACTATTAGACAAATTAGACCATAATTTCTTGAAAGACATTTTATTTTTCATAAAGCTTAAATGTTAAGTATTTCCATAATCTTCAGCAATGCAGTGCTTAAAACTTCTAAAGGAAGAGTATCTCAAGGAGGAAATACACAACAAGGAAATGATACTACAGAAAGAGTAATTAAGGTTATAATATAATGCAGTTTAATTTATAATCAAGATATAAGTGATTGCTGAGAAATACGCACACAGATCAGAGTTTCAGATTTGCAATTCTGTATTACATTTTCACCTTGGAACCTTTACAAAACAATGAATTTCTCTACTTTCTTGCAATTTGCTATGGAGACAATCTTATAAGATTATTTTCAAATGTACTCAGAATTATTTAAATGCTACTTGAACTCATTTATTTTGTTTCCTAAGAAATATAAGCCTGTTGACTCTCCAAAGGCGACTACCACTACGTTTCTTGTAACAATAGTTATATTTCATATAAAGACCAACAATGTTAACCCCTTAGTTAAAATTTATTATCCCACAATTCTGTCAAAGCATTATATGAAGGAGAGCTGTTTTTTTTATCCTCAAAATGGAAATAAATAAATAAAATACTTACTGAAACACCCGAAGGATAGAGGATCATCCAGTTCAAATGTTTTGGTTCCCGGTTGATTTTATACTAATACTTCTATTGTGAAAGAAAATAACTTTCTGATTTGGTTGGGGGAAGTGGGGAAAATGGACTTATCATCTGAATGCTCATTAATTTTTCAGCAAGGAGCTGGAGGAAATCTTTGTGCTTATCTCTGCTCTGTGTATGCTCAGTAAAAGTAATTCTTGTATGTTAATCTTTCATAGAGTTTCTGTGAGCATGAAGTTAGCTAGGAAGTGATTTACTGTCTACTGGCTTCAGATTCTGAATCTTTGTATTTTGTTAATGGAACTGATAAGAAAAATGGGCCTCCACTGGCTTTTCTCCCCTATTTCTTTCCCACTTCACCTTGGCAGAGATTTATCTGTAGGCAAGAAGAAGAGTCAGCTGTATGAACTGCAGTGCTGTTTATCTCCCCCCGAGGTCACCCTAGTACATGCCTTTTCTTCTGTTGCAAGGAAAGAGGAGATTGATCACAGAGGCCCGATGGCAAATGTGTGCTATTGGGGAAGCTGCTGCTTTTTCCCCAAGCAACACAAAGTCTTTGGGGAAAGGTCATAATTATCCCTGTGAGACACTAAAAACCAAAGTAGTTTAATTTTTATGTGCAAAGATACAGAAGCCTAGTGAGTGACAATAGTAACCACGTGCTGTTTATTGAAATGTCTCAAACTATCTTTTAATTAACTAAGTCAGAGAAAACGAAGTTTAAGGGAAGAGAAGATTTTTTTATGTTAAATGTATTGACATTTTACTTCAAAATATTTATTTTAATTTAGAGCCAAGTCACTTCCTTGATAAGAAGGTGACATATGAAAGAAAATTAGAATGCGATGTAACTTTCAGAAGTCATTGTGGAATGCTCCTTAATTCCCAACCTCAGCTATCACTTTCTCAATACATATATCCCTTACCAACCACCATATCTAAAATGTGTGGTCTCTTCAATTTTGAAAGTACTGTAGTTTGTAGCCCTTTGCACTCTTAGTAAATCCAATCTATTTTACATACAAACAGAATTAGGCCTCATTTACAGTGCCATATTGAATTATTCATTCCCTTTTCTTTGGAATTAAAGAATAAAAGCAGCTCTCAGAGACAATAGTATTGTGTAAATAATTGCTGTACTATTGAGGATTTCTGTTTTTATCTCAATATTTTATTTTATTTATTAATTTTTGTTTGTTTGTTTTTAGGGGGGTGGGAAAAGAGTCTCATTTTTTCACCTCTATAGAGTGCTGTGGTGTCACAGCTAACAGCAACCTCAAACTCTTTGACTCAAGTGATCTTCTTGCCCTAGCCTTCCCAGTAGCTGGGACTACAGGCACCTGCAGCAATGCCTGGGTAATTTTTCTGTTTTTAGATTTGAGGTCTTGCTGTTGCTCAGGCTGGTCTTTAACTCCTGAGCTCAAGCAATCCACCTGCCTTGGCCTCCCAGAGTGCCAGCATTATAGGTGTGAGCCACTGCAAAAAACCTTGACATACATATTCAAATTGGAAGCATGAATATTATTCATTCTTGTAATTTTTGAGAGTGTTATGGTAAAACCATACAGTCATACACGTTCTTAATATTAAGATTAATAATGTTAAATAACTTAAAAACATGCTTTTTAATATTACACAAAATATCAATGTCCAAGATGAACTATATTACGTGTGTATACTTGACTCTATAAGATCTATGTACTTGGAAGAAAGCCTTAGAAAAAGAAAACAAAATGAAAATAGGTTGTAAGAAGAAAATAACCTTAAGTTTTCCTTTTTATACCTTACTAATTATTTTACAATGAAGATACTTTAATTTTACAATGAAATATAACAATTTTTAAATGTTCCTGATACAAATGAATTAAAACAATAAAATAAATTAGTTTTGGAATTATTTTATCTTTTGATGTTTCTATTATTATTTTCCTTGTTTTAGTCTCTTAAGATGTAGTATATTAATTTTGAGAGAGAAAAGAAAGAAGGTTCAAGTAAGCAAAAATTTTAACTCACTTGTTTGAAACAAATCTATATTCTAAATTTGGTGAACACATATTCTTTAGTTTTAATTATATTATAAAGAATGCTTACTCATACTTCCCAACCTAGGGTTCTTTCACTTTGTTTTCATAAGGCACGTATGATATCTACAAGCATTGCCTTTTTAAAAAATTAAAAAGACATATATTAATATATACTATGTGTGTATATATTTAGGGTACATGTGATATTTTGTTACACACTTTGAATGTGAAATCAAGTCATGGAAGTTAGAATATCTATCACCATGAGTATTTATTATTTCTATGCATTATGATTATTTCAAGTCCTTACTTCTAGCTATTTTGAAATTTACGATACCTTATATTGTGGTAGCCCTGTTACATTATTAAATGTTTAAACTTATTCTTTCTATATAACTGTATTTTTGCATCCATTAAACAACCCCTTTTTACCCTCTCCCCATTACACTGTTCAGTCTCTGGTAACCACTATTCTCCTCTTTATTTCTATAAGATCAACTTTTTTTTTAGCTCCCATACATGAGTGAGAACAGATAATACTTATATTTTTGTATTGGCTTATTTCACTTAACAAAATGACCCCCATTTCTTTTATTTTCTTTTTTTAACTGAAAATACATGATCTCATTCTTTTTATGGCCAAATAGTGTTCCATTATGTAAGCATATCACATATTTATTGATTCATTTGTTGATGAAGAATTTGGTTGATTCCATGTCTTTGCTACTGTGAATCAATACCTTTCCTTTGGATCAATACCTAGTACTGGGATTGCTGGACTTTGCCATAGTTCTATTTTTAGGTTTTTGAGAAATCTCCATATTGTTTTGCATGATGGTTATACTAATTTACACTTCCATTAACAGCGTATGAGAGTTCTCTTTTCTCCACATCCTCATTAGCATTTATAATTAGTATTTTTTGTAATAGCCATTCTAACTGGAGGAAGATGGTATCTCATTTGGTTTTATTTGCATTTCCCTGATTATTGGTGATGTTGTGCATTTCTTCTTATATATGTTGACAATTTTTATGTCTTCTTTTGATTTTATGGCTAAGAATCCAAAATCACAGGCCAAAAAGAATAAAATATAGACAAATGAGACTATCTTAAACCGAAAACTTTCTACACAAAAAAGCAAACAGTCAACACAGTGAAAAGACAACCTGTTAAATGTGAGAAAATATTTGCAAAACATTTTGCAATATTTTCATATTATAAATATTATCATAAATATTATCATATTATTCATATTATAAATATTATCATAAATAATATCATAAATATTAGCAAGGGACTAATATCCAGAATATACAAGGAACTCAAACAACTCAACAGAAAACAAACAAACAAACAATCCTATTAAAAATGGGCAAAGGATCTAAACAGACAATTCTGAAAAGAAAACATTAATTTTTTTTAATTTGTATGCTTATTTTACAATCTTATTTGTTTTTACATGAGTTAATTTTTATGTCCAAGCACAAGGATAACGAAACATATTTTCCGTACAAAATATTGTATACATTAAATACCATACAGTGGTAACAATGCAGTGTAGGTATCCTGGGAAGCAGACTCTGTGATAGAAATATACAAGTAGGAAGTATATTTATTGGGAAGTGCTATCTAGATGAGGACCAGTAAGAATAGAAGAATAAAGGAGTATAGACAGAGCAAGAAGTTGAACTCTATCGAAGTCCTGATGAATGTCTCATTGATCCCTAGAGGAACCTCTGAAGTTGGGAAAGCCTCTCAAAGATGTCTGAATTGAGGCAATGGCCAATCTTTGGATATCTGCCGCCCCACAAACATGAACCTTGAATGAGACGACTCTCTTCCGCCAGGGGCAATTTCCAGAGAAGAACTCAGCAGAGAGCAGCCAACTACTGATAGTCCCAGTAGCTGAGGGGAAGGAGAGCTTCAATTTTGAAAGGGTTGGGGAATTTGTGAGAATCTGGGAAGCACATCATAGTATGGACTACAAATGAGCAAAAAGAACAATATGTATTTCATAATTTACAGCAAAGTTCTGCCTCAATCCCAGATACAATTGGACGTGAAATTATAAAAAGGTAAAATTCTAACAAGAAAACAAAGAAACCACATGAAATGCCAGCTACTGGAATTATGGAAACTTTTAACGGTAAGAGAGAAAAAACAAATCCAAAGAAAAGGCTTCTAAATAGTGAGAATTATTTCCAGGAATACTCATTGTTTTTCCAAAGTCTCAAAATAGACAACTAATATTCATAAAGGAAAATAGAAGATAATTTCAAAAAACAGATCATGCCAAATCTTACAGATAATCGAAAAAGAAGAAATCCTTCAAATTCATTCTACTACATCTGGATATACCTGATATTAAAATTGGAAAAAATGTATTATTATGAAGGGAAATTACAGACATATTTCACTTATAAATGAGGATGCAATATCCCAAACAACATATTAAAAAGTTGAATTGAAAATTATTGTTCAAATAATATACTTTGGTCAAAATTAAATCCAACTTATGTGAAAATTAGTCACTATTTTCTTTCTTTTGTTTTTCTTTGCTTTTCCCCCAGCCGCTTCCCTCCTTCTCTCTCTCTGCTCTCCCTTTCCCCACCTCCCACCGTGTCATTAATTGTCATTAATAGTAGTCATAACAAAGTTGAATACATAGGATTCATAATTCTTCATTCCTATGATGCTTCACTAAGAATAATGTGCTCTACCTCCATCCAGGTTAATACAAATGTTGCAAATTCTCCATTTTCTTTTAATGGCTGAATAGTATTGCAATAGTATACATATACCACAACTTGCCAATCCATTCCTGGGTTGAGGGTCTTTTAGGCTGTTTCCACATTTTAGCAATTATAAATTAAGCAGTGATAAACAGTCTAGTACAAGTGTCTTTATAATAAAAGGCTTTCTTTCCATCTGATAGATGGCTAATCATGGGATTGCAGGATCACATGGGAGGTCTAGGTTGAGTTCTCTGAGGTTTCTCCATACTTCTTCCAAAAAGGTTGTATTAATTTGTAGCCCCACTAGTAGCATAAAAGTGTTTCTTTCTCTCCACGTCCATGCCAGCATCTGCAGTTTTGAGATTTTGTGATATGGGCCATTCTCACTGGGGTTAGATGATATCTCAGGATGTTTTGAATTTGTATTTCTCTAATAATTAGGGATGATGAGCATTTTTTCATATGTTTGCTAGCCATTCATCTGTCTTCTTTAGAGAAGGTTCTGTTCATCTCTCTCCCCCATTGATGTATGGGATTGTTGGCTTTTTTCATGTGAATTAATTTAAGTTCTCTGCAGATCCTAGTTATTAAGCTTTTATCTGATTCAAAATATGCAAATATCCTTTCCTATTGGGTAAGTTGTCTATTTGCTTTGGTTGTTGTCTCCTTAGCTGTGCAGAAGCTTTTCCGTGTAATTAAATCCCATTTGTTCATTTTTGTTGTTGTTGCAATTGCCATGCAGTCTTCTTCATAAAGTCTTTCTCCAGGCTTATATCTTCCAGTATTTTTCTTATGTCTTCTTTGAGGATTTTTATTATTTAATGCCTTAAATTTAAGTCTTTTATCCATCTTGAATCAATTTTTGTGAGTGGAGAGAGGTGTGGGTCCAGCTTCAGTCTTTTATATGTGGATATCCAGTTCTTCCAGCTACATTTATTGAATAGGGAGTCTTTCCCCCAGTGTACAATAAGTGTAAAATCCAGGGTCCTTTTCTGATTAGAACACTGAAGAGTTTTGGTATAAGTGGCACATTTCTTAAACTGATTGATGCTATCTATGACAAACCCACAGCTAACATTTTACTGAACTGAGTAAACTGAAAGCTTTTCCACTTAGAACTAGAACCAGACAAGGTTGTCCTCTGTCGCCATTACTATTCAACATAGTGCTGGAAGTTCTAGCCAATACAATTAGGCAAGACAAGGAAATAAAGTGTATCCAAATGGGAGTAGAGGAGGTCAAACTCTCCCTGTTTGCTGACAATATAATCTTATAATTAGAGAACCCCAAAGACTCAACCACAAGTCTCCTGGACGTCACCAAAAAATACAGTAATGTCTTAGCATATAAAATCAGTGTACACAAGTCAGTCGCCTTTGTGTAAGCCAATAACAGCCAAAATGAGAGGCTAATTAAGGACACAACTCCCTTCACCATAGCACCAAAGAAAATGAATTACCTAGGAATATACTTAACAAAAGAGGTGAAGGATCTCTATAAAGAAACTTATGAAACCCTAAGAAAGGAAATAGCAGAGGTCTTTAACAAATGGAAGAACATACCATGCTCATGGCTGGGAAGAATCAACATTGGTAAAATGTCTGTACTTCCCAAAGCAATCTACTGATTCAACGCCATCCCTATTAAAATACTAACATCGTATTTTCAAGACTTGGAAAAATTGATTCTGCATTTTGTATGGAACCAGAAAAAAACTCTGTATAGCTAAGGCAGTTCTTAGTAGTAAAAACAAAGCCGGGGTCATCATCATCTGGTCATACCAGATTTTAGGCTGTACAACAAGGCCAAGTGGCCAAGACAGCATGGTGTTGGCATAAAAATAGAAACATAGACTTTTGGAATTGAATAGAAAACCAGGAAATGAAACCAGCAACTTCCAACCACCTAATCTTCAATAAACCAAACAAGAACATTGATCTGTTCTTAATTTTTGTTTTCTATAACAGTATATATCAAAACTTAGATTTACTTGTTGTGTATGTTAAACAAAGATGTGGTGTCTGTTGTCAGGTGACATAAAAGTTCATAAAAGTTGATGATAATATAATATTACAATGTTCCCTTTCTACAAATTTTGATAGACCTTCTCTTTTAGAATTAAAAGGATAGCATCACTAAAAATGTCTTAGAATTCCATTTGTGTTTTATCTCTTGTTGATTAATTTAACTCAATTTAAAACACTGAAGCGTTATCAAATATGCTTCACACAACTATGGTCACAATGTTTTATTCTGATAATTTTTTCTAGTTAAATTAAGATTTTATTATAAGTTTATAAACTCAATTTTTTTTTCGTCAAACAAGGAGCATGTCTGTCAAGATTGAGTATATTGACAAGGTGGAGTCCAATAGTGAATCATCCCATCTAATAAATCAGAGAAAGGATCTCATGTATGAGTCTAGACAAGTATGATATGTATTTGCTTCTATCACGTTTTGTTTACATATATGCATACTACACATATATATATAGTTATGCATAAGAATTAATGTGAACTACTTCCAGCCACTAAACTTGAAATGGTTATTAATTCATTTCAAGTTCTATGCTAATACCCCCTAGGTATTACGATTTAAATAAGAAAAGAGGAAGGCATATCAAAACAAAATTGCAAGTCTTAATGACCACAGGATATGAATAGTCACATAAAGTCAGTGATCTATGCATAAACGTCAACTCGAACAAGGGTTATGTCCAATATGAAGACAAAACTCATAATATAGGTTGGAATTCTATTAAGGAAAAAGTGTTAAGTTTTGGAATAGGATGTGAAATACATTAAAAATGGACAAGAAGGTATATGATACTCAAATCCTTAAGTTATAACATACTATGATTGGATATTTAAGATGAAAATCTTGATAAAAGCTGTAATTTGTCTAAACCAATTATTGGGAATATCTTAATCCAAATCTCATTTTATAAAGGATTTAGCTGTATATGTAGTAAAGTTTAGGTAAATTTCCCAAGGCCGTGTTCCTGATGCTGTAAGTCAGACCAGAAATCATCTTCAGGACTGCTTGTCCAATTCTCTATGCATTATATTCAATTTAATTTGGATAAGAAGAAGTATATCACAGTTTGGAGAATAATTCTTAATAAGTGAGGTGCCAAATCTTTGTTTAAAATGGTTGATTTTCTGAAAGTTAATAAAGTCTCTCATAATTTAATTCTGAAAATTGTATTTTTGTATTAGGGCTTTAGCAAAATGTGCTAGAAAGAAAATGGGTTTAAATCCAGCCAACTGTTATGGGAAGCTTGATTATTCTACTGAATATCAATTTGAACTTGGGTGAATCACTAAGAGTCTCTGCACATCAGTTTAGTATGAAAATGAGCAGGGTGATTCCTACCAAACGAGATACTTACGAGTATTGAGTGGCACACAAAGAAAGAATGCTTAATGCGTCTTGGCAGAGAGAAAGACAGACAGAGAGCGAGAGAGAGACAGATAGACACAACTGAATGCTTTCTTACACTGTGTTTAACATTAGCCTAGTTTTGAGACTTTAGGCTTTTACATTTGGCAGCCAAGGTGTGTTTTTCCCCATCTATTTTACATATTTAGTTATTGTTAAGGTATGTTGAATACAACAATATCAACAACAACTAAACTAGATGTAGGTGTGAAGGTTCCGCATGTAGAAGGTCCTTTCCTCATTCACGAGTAGGCACTATTTCTGGCATTGTGAATGTATCAGTGACCTACAGGGACATTCCATGTGATTGCATTCTACTGGGAGGACATATAACATAAGTGAGAGCATAAGTAAAATGTGGTTAATTGCTATGGAGAAAAACAAATGGAGATAAGAAGCAAGGTAGGGCTGCGATTTTTAAAAAGTCCTCAAAGAAAACCATATTGAAAATCTGATACTGAGTAACCCTGAGCACTCTAACAAGAATTGGCCATTTTTGTATCTGGGCGGAAGTTGGAGATAACTATAGGTAGAAGGGAACAACAAGAACAAAGGCCATAAAGAGCAAGTGCAGCTGCAGTTTTGAAAGGGGCCCAGTGAGCAAGGGAAGGTAAAGGAGAAAATAAAGTTAGATGAATTAAGGACCAGGTCATATGGAATTCTACAGACACTTGTAAAAACTGTGAAATTACTTGAGATGACATGGAAATCCATTGGAAAGTTCTGGAAAAGCAGTGGCCTTATCCAACTTAACATTTTGGGTAATTGTTAACAGTTATGTTGAAACTAAAAGCTTAAACATTTTTGACTGGGGGAAAATAAGACTTTTTATTTCCATTTAAATCTCAATGCATGTTTTTAAGTAAAATAACTTTGGAGAAAGAAATTTTTAAAATTCTATTTTTAAAGGATTCTTGACATTACTCTTGACACCCCCCTAATTAATTATTCTCTGCTCTTTTGTATCAATAATGTAACATAACTCTAGCATTAGTTTTAACTCTTTTCTGATTATAGTGGGTTTGAATCTTACACCACAAGTCATCCCTGAGCAATGCACATTTACTTCATTTCTTTTTAAAGAAATCTGTCTCTTAGTTCTTATCCTACTAAAGATTTAAAAATTTTAATTGCATTCTTTTTTTTTCAGGATTTTTCCCTTCTAAATGGACATATTTTTTCTTCTTCCCATAGATCAACTTCTGCTCTAGGTGAGAAATCTTTCTCTATCTCTTCTTCTCCTCATTAACTGCCCTTTCTTTTGTGTACTCAAAATATTGATCATAATAAAGAGGAATGTTTTCTTTTAGACATTACAGCTATCTCAAAATGGGGGAACAGAGGAAAATTATTATCTGATGATAAATTAATATGAAGTTTTAATGTAATAATTAACCACATAATTATTTGTTTAGATTTATTTTAACCACTCATTATATTGATCATATTTATGATAATTTTATCCTTAATTATTTTGGATAGTGCCCATTAATTTGAGGGATAAAGAACATGTAAGTTTGAACAATTAAGTTCACGAACTTATCCTAGAAAAAGTGTAACATACTTCATTCCTAAATATTGCTAAGATCACCAGATGCCCAAGAATGGTCCTTTGAAGATGACCGTAGTGGTATTGAGCATGAGGTATATAGTACTTTTTTCTAGGATGAGTTTGTGAACTTAAGTGTCAGATCTTCCTATAAGGACAGCTCTGATGTCCATTTCAGAAAGAGAGTTCCAAAATTGCCTTTCAAGGTAGACTGGGCCCGAGCATTGGTGCACAGCTTCCCAAGGGGAATACTTCAAAGGTGACTACAGTGATATTCAGCCCGAGGTCCGTAGCACTTTTTCTAGGATGGGTTTGTAAGTTAATTATCTGATCTTGTATATTTATTGAACATAGTTAAACTGAATAATAGCATATAATTTTGTTGTATATTACATATAACAAGGTGGCATAAACAGATGGGAGATATTGTAGATGTCTGAGAAATACATGTGTGTATCAGAGCCTATTTCTAGGCTAAACTGATACTCTTTCATCTATAATTCAGGAATCGACTTTTTAATGTAAGAAGTAATACATTACTTTTTAATGTATTACTAAAATAAAATATTTATTACACTAAATGTTAAAATAAAATCCAATTAAACTTTCTTTGAAAACTATAACTCTCAGGTGTGACACATCAATATTCTTTGATGCTAAAAGGTGGTCTTTATAATCTTGTTCTGGTTTTATACACAGGTTTAATTATACTAGTTCTTCCCAAGTTAGCTTGAGTTCTTAGAATGCAAAGCCTTTTGGCATAATTTGTGCTTGGCACTGATGTAAATTGCTTCTAGGAGCTCCTCCTAGCAACTCTGCTTATATGCCTTGCTCCAAGCTATTAGTCTAAGTAAAGAAACAGGCTTAATTTTCCTTTCAGCTTCTGAATCAGGAGACGCTCCAGGTGTTATTACTACTAAATGTCTCTTTCCATTACCAAACAAGAGAGAAAGAGATTAGTCTAATTAAGCAACATCTTAGATTTCAGTTCGTGATATACTCATGACTAAGTTTTACCAATTATAGGAAGCTACTGTGAACCTCCTTATTACAGAGGGATAAAATATGCCACCATTTAATTTATTTGTTCAGATTTTGAGAAAATAATAGATGTGGTTTATAAGTCCGTCCTTAATATTGAAATCTACCTTTGACACAAACTTATTTGAAAAAAAAATGTGCAGCTTTTATCATGAATTATTTTTTAAATTTCTTTTATTGTTTTGGACTGCGGCTGCAGTGCAGTGGTACAATCACAACTCACAGTTGCTTTGAACTCCTGAGATCAAGAGTATCTCTTGCCTCAGGCTCCTCAGTAGCTGGGACTACAGCCTACCATGTCTGACTGGATTATTACTTTTCAAGCAACATTTTAAAACTGAAACCTAGATACTTTTCAAATAGTGGTTTTATATTGTTTTCACCACATAGGTAAACTAAATTTGTTGAATATAGTAGGTGAATGGTTTGCTGATAATCAAGGCTATATATTTATAAAAATAAAGGTTTGGAAATAGGAAGTCAAACTTCGGTTGTATTTTTGGAGGCCAAATTTGAACAGTGAAATTCCACTTAAAGACATTTTAAAAGATATGACCCTAACTGGTATCGATAAATAGGACATTCTGAAATTGACTTATTAGGGCAAGGATTAGTATCAAAATCCTCCAGAGCATAATTCAATCCTGAACTTTTATTATTATTATTTTAAAAATGTTGTATTGATCTATAATCAGTCTGGGGCATTTTGCTATAATAGTCTTCAGTCTACAATTCCTGAATATATAATATTATGATGAACTTATTTTGATATTTTAAAAATTATCTTTTTTGAAACAGAATTTAGAAATTTCAGTAAAGAATTTGGGAAAGTTTAGGGGAAGGTTTTCACTTCTTTTGAGAAGCTTATTTTAAAGTGTTGTATTATTTTTGAGGATGTTGTTAAGTAGAATGATTTTCATTTTGGATTGTTCCCTGTTAGAGTGTGAAAATACAAATGACTTTTATGTATTGAATTTTATTCTATAAATTTTCTGGGCTATTTGTTTGTTCTGATAGTGTTTGCATCGATTCTTTCACATTTCCTACGCAAGATCATATGTGGTATATCATATGTGAATAAAGTGTTACTTCTGCCTTCTCAATATGGATGCCTTAAAACTTTTTCTTGTTTAATTTTTCAGTATAGAATTTTTAATGTCGTATAATAAAGATGTGAGAGTGGATGTCTTTATCTTTCCTCCAACTGACAGAGAAATCATAGTCTTTAATCAGTGGATATGATATTTGCTGCAGATTATTCATACATGACATTTATTAGTTTCTATTCCTAGTTTGATGGGTGTTTCTTTTTCTTTATATGTTGAAATAAGCATGTAGATTTTGTCTTTTTTCTATTGATGTGGTGTATTACATATATTTTCAGATGACTTTCTCATGAATTTCCGCTATAAATACCACCTGGTAAAATACATAATCCTTTTGATACCTTGCTGGATTTGTTTGCTAGTATTTCCTGTGTTTAGCTCGAGGGATATTACACTGTCATTTCCTTTTTTCCTGAGATTACTTTTGTCTTATTTTGGTGTTAGGAAAGTGCTGGCTTCATAGAATTATTGGAAAAATTCTCCCTCTTATGTTTGTCAAAGAGCGGAATTTGTAAAGTAGTGGTATTAATTATTCCTTAAGTGTTTGTTAGAATGCTATGAAAGTCATTTAAGATTGGATTTTGTTTGTGATGATCTACAGATTTATTAATTTAATTTCTTTAAAGATTGTAGGACTATTCAGAATTTCTATTTATTCTTGACTCAGTTATGGCAGTTTGTGTCTTTTCAACATTTTTTTTTTATGATTTCATTTTGTTTACATGACTTTTTGCCATACAGTTGTTCATAGTATTTCCCTATAATACTTTTTATTTTTGCAAATTGCGTAGAAATATCTCCTTTCTCATTCACAATGGTTGCAGTATCTTTCTTTTTCCTTGGTTAGTCAAATTAACCAAGTCAAATTTATTAACCTTTCAAAGATCTACCTTTTGGGTTTATTGGCTTGTACTATTGTTTTCTAGTCAGTATTTTGTTTGTTTCTTCCCCAATAGGTTTTACTTCCTCCTTTGCTTGCCTTAGGTTTAGTTAACTCCTCATTTTATATTTTGTTCAAGTGAAAGTTTTTTCTATCTATTTATTTTTAATATCGTCCTGCATTAAGCAACACTTTAGCTGCATTTCATAAGTTTGGATGTATTGTACTCTTAATGTTATTTCATGTAAAATGAATGTCTCTTGAGATTTATGTATTGACACATTAACTAATTGCACACTTAAAAATATTTTCAAATATTGTGGCTTTCTCTAAATTAACTTTTGCCATTAATTTTTTATTTAATTCCGTGTGGTCTGGGATCATGCTTTGCATAATGTCAATCCTTTTAAGTTTATTGAGGCATGTTTATGATATGGATTATCCTGAAGAATATTCCACGTGTATTTGAAAAAAAAATGTATTCTTCTCTTATGGATGAAGTACTCTAAATTCATCAAGAATGAATTGTAAGCCAAATACAATTTTGTTCTCTAAAGATATCTATGAGGTATATTTGGCTTACAGTGATGAATAAGATATGGTCTTTAAAAAATATCATTTATTGTGATTTTCTGGTCTTACAAATATTTTATTAACAATAAATATAATCATTTTTAAAACTAGATATGAAATCTTAAGGTTCACATGCAGCTATAAAATAAAATTAAATTAACAAATTAAACTTTAACAGAATATACAAACAATGGAAATATAATTAGCTAATTAATTTAATGTGATGAGTGATGTTCTGAAATTGTGTTCTTGATACAAACTTATGATATTGATTACTATAGCATGAATGATTTTTTAAAAATTGTTATATATGGATTAATGAGTGACATATAACACAAATTATCCTCTCATTTTTTAAAAATTTGAACTATTTTGAAATTTTCATTTGTATAGCTGAATAATGTTATTGCAGTTTTACTTGACATGAAAATATTCTTTTTATGTCACATTTCCAATGATCAATTCTCATTCACCTTTTCAGGTTAAAGTGGTACTACTTGTCACTAAGGCAGTGATAAATACACACCAAACACCAACTCTAAAATTACATAGCAGTCCTCAGGAATAATGTAAATAACCAGTTGATACAGAATATGACAACAAATATCAAAGAGAAACTATGTCCTTCTACATGCATTTAAAAAGAATAGGCTTTACCAAGTCTTTAAAAAGAATAAGCTAGATATTCTTTTAAGGGCATGAAATGAGGCATAAGAAATTGTGAAGCAAAAGTCTAATCTTGATATCATCTTACTTAATATATTTCATTACAACATAATGCTCTAAAGTGTAATATACTAAATAGCCTATATTAAATATACTTAATTATATATGTGTATTTATAGTATATAAAACATATACCCCAATGAATAAACTCCAAATTGCTAACTGATCTTGCTGTTAGATAATGGGAATCGGTGGGTGAGCCGAAAATTCCTTTCACTTATTAGTTTGCACACTTATATGATAAGATCATTATGTATGTAATAAAACATCTATATAAAGAAAATATTCTATGGGGTTATTAAATTTAGGATAACGGTTAGATACAATGTTTATTATGTATAAATTGATAAATAGAATCACCCCAAGTGAGTGGTTAGGCAGTACACAGCAGTGATGAGGTTTTGTGCCAACTAATCTGAATGGAAAAGTATGGGACATTGGAACCTAAATTCATAACAAAAAACAGAATTTTCAATTATTTTAAAAATTAAGCTACAGAGCAGCGCCTGTGGCTCAAAGGAGTGGGGCACCAGCCCCAAATGCCGGAGGTGGTGGGTTCAAAACCTGCCCTGGACAAAAACTGCAAAAAAAAAAAAAAAAAAAAATTAAGCTACAGATAAAAACAATTCAAATTTATTTTAGATTTCTAGTCTGGTACTATTGAGACCCTCAAAGCATGTGGTTCAGAAATCTGGGTATTAATCAGCAGCAGGTAAGATAACAGTCATTGCATATGAGTAGATTTATTAAAAACACCGAACTTCTTACAAAATAATGTAGTATTTCTTCTCTTACATCATAAAAAATGTCTGCTGTTGTAGAGCTAACATGTAAACTCATCTCTCTATTTAATACTTTTTCTAAATAAACTACTGATTTACTCTCTTACCCACAAAGACTCCTTTGTCACAGAGAGATGTCATATGCAACTAACAACTTTTCCATAATGCTCATGCAAGCCTGGGCTAGCTTAGGCTCTTACAACTTCAGTGAAAACTGCTCCCTTGTGCCTCTTTTCTCAGAAACATTCTTTCCTGGAATTTTTTTTAAAGCACCCTGCATTTTATCGTGAAGTATCATTTATAAAATTTATACAGCAATATAAATTTTAAATATTACTTGTTCATATTGAAGAGCTATATTATTTGTACCTAAAAGTTGATATAAGCATGAATTAAACATATATTTTCATGATATTGATACCGGAATTTCAGGTTCTTGGTCTCAGACAATTCGAAGAAGGAATCAAAGGACCACAAGAGTAGTGGTAAGTCAGGATTTATTTACAGGACAGAAGAATAGTGGTAGGTCAGGATTTATTTATAGGAAAGAATTGTAAGTAGAGGAAGAACTAAACTTCCAGGCAAGAGGACCCAGGAGGGGAGCAAACTCCCTGGCCTCTGGAGGGAAACAGGCAGCTCTTCTTCCCTCTCCGAGGTCTAGCCGAGGTCTGTTTCTGGAAGGGAGCAGGCAGCTCTTCCTGCTCCCTTTCCAGGGTCTAGCCGAGGTCTGGCCGAGAGAGGTCTGCTTCTGAGGGAAACAGGCAGCTCTTCCTGTTCCCTCTCCGATGTCTGCTTCTGAGCTCTTCTTCTCACTCCGCCCCTACCGAAGCTCGTCTGAGCTCTCTACTCTGTGGGTTTATATGGGATTTTTGGGGGTGGGTCTTCATCAGTCATCCAATGAAGACCAGGACCCTGGAGACTGACAGGTTATTGACCAGTCAGATGTGCATGAGGAGCAGACAGCAAGGCGCCAGTGTTTTCCGCACAGGTGGTTGGTTCTTTTTCAAGCCTGTTTCTTTATCCGTCACAGCATCAGCACCGCCAGGGCCAAGGCAGCGGTTGTAGAGCTGTCTTGTCCTGCATCAGTTCTCCCTCTTCGAGTAGAAACTCTAACTGCTGTTAGGGAAAAAGGGCGACGACTCGATCTAACTGCTTCCTGCTGAATCGGGCAATGATAGAAGGGGGCAGATAGGGTTTCTCCGGAGGGAGAGTGATACAGGGGTTTGTGGCTTGATGACATTGCTGGAAAACATAAATCTGATTAGTATAATCAGTAATAGGCAAAGGTAGAATAGCGTCAGGTTAGAAGCACTTATTTAGTGATGCTAAAAGAAAACCATATTAGCATTTTTTTTGTTGTTTTCTAAATAATAATTTTAAACTTTCTTTTGGCTCACAAGTGTAGGTGGTCTGTGGTTGGCTGTCTTCATTATCTGTCTCCGTAGAAGGTGGAGGGTTCCAGGATTTTACTCGTGAATGATGTATCCAGGAATTGACTCCCATAACTTTAACAGCTGTAGAAGAAGATAAGATAACAGGAAAGGGTCCTTCCCAAGTTGGGGTTAGGGAAGGTGAATTAGAGGGAAGAGTTTTGATCATGAGTAGATCTCCAGGAGAGAAAAGTTCCTTCGGTGTTGAATGTGAAAATGTAGTTGGTAGGTTTTTAAGGATTTATTGAAATTTAGCTAAAGGAGTGATATGTTTTACTAATTCTACAGTCTCTAGGTCTAGTAATAAATCATTCCTTAGAAAGGGTCTCCCATACAATAATTTGAATGGGTTACAACCTAGTTTCTGAGGTAAATTCCTTATTCTAAGGAGAACAATGGAAAGTAATTTAGTCCAAGGGAGATGAGTTTCTTGAGTTAGCTTTTATAACTGTCCTTTGATTTTATCATTCAGTTTTTCTACTTTCCCAGAGGATTGGGGCCTCCAAGAGCAGTGCAGGTGATAGTTAATGCCCAGAGTGTTAGCTACCCCCTGTGTTACTGTTGCCCTGAAGGCTAGCCCATTATCACCTTGCAAACTTCAAGAAAGTCCTAACCTGGGGATGATTTCATGTTCTAAAGCTTTTACAACTTCCTGGGCCTTTTCCGTCTTACAAGGGAATTCTTCAACCTAATTAGTAGAAGTATCTACAGATATTAGTAAATATTGTATGCCATATACTTTAGGGAGATGAGTGAAATCCATTTGTCAATAAGAAGGCAGTTATCTGACGGCCAGAGATTGCTCTTGGAATTTAAAAGTCCAGTAAGGTCATGAAAAGTGTAAATAGTTAGATATTTTCCTAAAGTTAGTTTGGTTGCTTCTAGGGTCAGGAGAGCTACAGCTGCTACAACTCATAGACAGTGTGGCCATCCTCGGCCACAGTGTCAATTTGTTTACTAAGATATGCTACAGGTTGTAGAACTGGACCCTGGTATTGGGCCAAAACTCCCAGGGCAATTCCAGCTTGTTCTGTAATATACAGATTAAACTGTTGTCCAGTGGGAAGACTCAAAGCAGGGGCCTGCAAAAGAGCAGTTTTTTTAACTGTTGGAATGCCATATCTGCTTCCAGTTCCCATTCTAAAGTGACTAGGCCCTCTTTTTGAGCATATTTAATTAAAGAATAGAGTGATTTGGCAATTTCACCATATCCAGGAATCCAGAGTCTGCAAAAGCCTATAATTCCTAGGAAGACTAGTAGTTGTCTGAGAGTTCGAGGTTTAGCATGAGCCAATATTGGTTCTAGTCTTTCTTTTCCCAAGGCTCTCTTCCCCT
>CAUYRH010008496.1:0-49531 GCA_963574655.1 Perodicticus potto
AAACGTTGGTACATGTATACCATGGAATATTATGCAGCCTTAAAGAAGGATGGTGACTTTTCCTCTTTCATATTGACATGGATGGAGCTGGAACATGTTCTCCTTAGCAAAGTATCTCTAGAATGGAAGAAAAAGTACCCAATGTATACACCCCTAATATGAAGCAAATTTTTATCTTTCAAGCGAAGGCTACAATCCACTTATTGCACAATAAGATGGGGAAAGGGTTGAGGGAGGGAATGGGAGGGAGAAGGTGGGGGGGAGAGGATAAAGGGAGAGATCACACTTGTGGTGCATATTTGAAGGGTCAGGAGAAAACTTCTAAATACGGATCAAAATTGTTTTCACATAGTAAATGAGAAAATATCATGAATGTTATATTAGTCAGGTTGATAAAAATATATCCAATTGTATGTGAAGCCCACACACTATACTCTTTGACTCAATTATTGTACACAGCTATGACTCAATAAAAAAAAGAAAAAAAGAAAAAAAAAAGAAAATAAGCTAATGGCAGACGGAAATACAAAAAAGATGCTCAATGTTTCTAATCATCAGGGAAACATGAATTAAACCACAATGAGGTAATTCCTAACTCTGCTGAGAAGGGCTCTCATCAAAAAGCCTGAAAACAACAAATGCTGGTGGGCATGCAGAGAGAAAGGAACATTTGCCCACTGTTGAGGAAACTGCAAAGTAGTACAACCTCTGTAGAAGGTAGTCCGATGATACTTTGAAGAAGTAAAAGTTCGATCCAGCAGTTCGACTTCTGCATATGTACCCAAAGGAAAAAAAGACATTTGATTAAAAAAGCCACCTGTGCTCAACTGTGTATAGCAACACAATTCACAATCGCAAAGATATGGCAGCAATCCACGTGCCCACCAATACGTGAGCAGATTAATGCAGTGCGTTTTATGTAGGCCACGGAGCACTACTCAGCCATTAAAAAATGGTGATCCAATGTCTTTTGTAACAACCTGGATGAAACTGGAGACCATTCTGCTAAGTGCAGTATCGCAGGGATGGAACCATAACCACTGCGTTGTACTCACTATTTGCTTGGAACTAATTGATCAACCCTTAGGTGTACATATGGATTTTATACTCTTTGGAATCAAGCAGGTGGAAGGCAGTAGGGGGGGCTAGGTAGAGTCACACCTAAGGGGTTCAGTGCACATTATCTGGGTGATGAACACAACGTTGACGCAAACCATACAAAAGCAATTTATATAACCAAAACATTTGTATCCCTCTAACATTCTTAAATTAAAAATAAATAAGAAAAGAAAAAGAGGCTGTTAGAATAGCTTTCTTTCATCTGCTGACAACAATGCCCTATCACTGTGAGGGGGGTGACCTGTTACTCTCCGATCCTAGGATTGTGAGTCATTGCCCAACCCACCTGTTTGCAAGCCCAGAACTTAACAGCACCGTTTTGTGGCTGGAGCCTCTATCAGCACTGCTGTCACCAATGTGAACTGTGGCTAGAGTTTAGCTTGTTTCCACATACCCAGAAGCAGATCCCCCTCTGCAAAATAATCACCCCCAGAATCTTTCCCAGCCTCTGTGTTCTCAAGGCCTGCTTCAGTTGTGCCTCAGCGTGACTGACAGTGGGAAGAGTCACTGTCCTCTACACAGCATCACTCTGTCCCCCACAAATCAGCACAGGTAGTTCAGAAAAATAGACTCCAGAATCTTTATATTTTTTCCGGGATACTATGGTTAACCCTGGTCTGTTTCCCATTATAATAAATACTGTGGATTCTGGAGAAAGGGTGAATCTTGTTAGAAAGATGATTTTGTCTGGAAACCTAGAGTGTTAAGACCTGTTCTTTCTCCCCACTGTTCCTGGGATATGTCCTTCACTTTATGCTCCCATCCGCTCCATCCAGCTGACTTGTGCTCTTGTTCCTGGCTGCCCGCCAAGGCAAGACCCTATGCAAGGGCATTTTCAAATGCTGCTGGATGATTCTGAAGGAAGAACAGCAGGACGGAAAAACATTGTCCACCCTGAGAATAATCCCAAACTTCTTCCTCTGGCCCATATTTCTGTATTGATCTTCAGCACCCACTTAAAAATGTTTGGCTTTTCCAACTGGATAAAAATAGTAACAATGAATAATATCACATATGCGTATGTCACTGGCAAATTTGAGAGACAGACTGAGTTGTGGTACATTATTTCGCTTCCAAGAACACAGTCGACAGCGTCCTTTCTGATCGCCCATGCAGTTTCAGTTTACTGTGTTGCTGGGAGGGCTTCATTGGTTTCCTTCTATGTGAATTTTGCGTCTCTTGGTTTTTGTGTATCTCAAAACTTTTGTTATGACCCCACGTATTAGGCAACATTTATATATCAGACCCTGTCTTAGGAGCCTTTCATACATTTATCACTCACAGTGTTCCTTGGGGCCAAGCACTGTTATAATCGACCCCTTTGACAGAAAGTCTGCTCTCTTAACCTCTGTTCTACGCCATCCCCCATCCAGTGTCACAAAGGTGCAGCTCAAGTCAGCACATTCAGATGGCATCGACGCCTTCCTTTTCTCTCTTCCACTGAATTTACTGCTTCTTCTGTATCCTTTATCTTTGTGAGTGACATCAGAATCACACAGAAGACCAGGCCAGAATCTTAGCAGACATAAATGGCGCTTTTCATTCCCTCACTGTTTTCGTAACCAGTTTGATGTCTTATGTATTTCACCTCCACTGTACCTTTTAGAATGTTTTTTTTTTTTCTATTGCCTCTGCTGTAATGTAGACCATGGCTGCTTTTCCCCTGAGTCACTGTAGCATCCTGCAATCTCCTTCAATTTAATCTACACATTATTTTTGAGAAGTTGTTTCCAAAATCCAATCAGTCTTGTTACTTTGCTACTTAATGGCTTTCAGCTAGTTCTCCCAGTCTTCTTGATAAAATCAAACTCTTCAACATTGTTTAGATTTTTTCTGGATCTGCTGCCCTAGCCTTTCACCATCGCCTCTTCCATGACTCTGCCCTCATACACTCTGCCGTCCAGCTCATAATTTGCTTAAAGCCTTGAACATTATTCTCTTGCATGCTTCGGTAACTTTGTTCATACAGCTCCCTTCATTATCCTATTGCCCATATAATGGAGGTACTTGAAGGCACTGCCTGTTCTTCCATCTCAGGTAAATGCACCTTCTATGTACTTTCCCAGGATTTTATGCATAGTCCTGCAGAAATGTATTACACTACGTCAATATTCTCCATTACTTTTTGAAAAGAGAGACACTTCAGTGGTCCTGTACCTATAAAGCGGGTCAGGTCTGCGCCACACACTTACTAAATTATAAATTGAACATATATATATGTATATTTACACATACACACACGTTTGTATTAGGAGTCTATTATATGCAACATATTCTCATAGGGAATGTTCGGGAAGTGTAAAGTTAGATGGTCTGAGAACTCACAGAGGGATCACGGTGTGGATGGTCAGTTCTGTGAAAGAAGTCTGAATCCATAACCAGCAACGTCACTGCATCTAGGCTTATTTAGTGATAATATAAATTCTTAATGGTCAAGCATATTTCATTGAAATTACGTGCATCTTTTAAAAGGCATTTCTAAGTTATATTTATCTCTGAGTTTAGTCAGATATTTTTAAGTTTATTAAGTTAGTATATTATACGATATTTTATAAAACTGGCAAAGCTGACTCAGTGGGGCACTTGTACCAATACTCTGAAGCTCACATGCATATGAAAAAATAAATTGTCTAGTCTTTTCTGTATAAAGAAAGGGGTCATCAACCATGTAGTGGGAGTTGCAGGAACCACAGTAGTGACATTTAGGAGATGATGATGAGCCTCAAAGTAAACAAGTTTGGCCTTGCCCATCCATCATAAAACGATTTTATAAGATTTCCTCAGTAACGGTCTCAGTGAGCTTAATTTGACTCTTTAAAATTTATTTAGTAGAGATTAGATACATTGTAAGTGTCCAGTTTACTTAGCAAAAATTTTGGTTAAAATTTCTTGTTACTACACAAGGACTGTATAGTAAATAAAAACCATGCAATTCCACATTTTCAGTTTGTATAAACCTTCTTGGCCTACCAATAATGATATCACAGTATTTTTAGTTAATAGTTTGTTATGAGTTTTAAGTGTGTATAATTATATTCCAGCAATTTGCTTCCCTCAGCATATTATTAACCAAATTATTTAAATGAAAAGTTTTGCCTAAATTTTAAAAAACGATCCTAGCTCCTGTACAAAAGGATAGAGTCATCTAAAATAATTGTTTAGCAATCAGAAATAAGGTTCACGATTGCAGCACTGTCCTTAAGATTCATTTGACTTGGGGAATATGTATATGTCAGCATTAAAAACTTATGTTAAAGTAATCACCTTCAGATAAATACTCTTGTGGATGTCATTCACATGCAAACACACATGAGAATTATAAAAATATCCCCCCAATTCATTTAGAGGCACCTGGCCAGGATCTGCCTTTGAGCGTTTCCCACTGTGCTGTGGACTTATTTTTGGGTTGTGAATGCATATATTCTGTATTTCTAAACATTTCTATTTTGGGGGACAGAATTGCTCTTCTTTATGAGTCTATTCAGAAACCTCTACTACATTTCATGTCTAGTGCTGTTATGTCTTGAGCCACTTCTAAATAACCTTCTCATCTTTGAAGATAACCTTGATCTTGTTGAAGTTAAATTTAAGACAGAAGTATATCTTCTGGCAACTAGTTTCTGACAGACACTTGGCGAGCAGGGAAACCATTTCTCCTGTGCCTAATAGAAAGGAGATTTGCATATAGATTGTGAAAATTTTCATAGTGTTTCACTGTACATCAAAAAATTCATAAAAAATATGTTAAAAATCTTGAAAATTTCCCACAAAACATAGCATGTATTGTTTGAGTTTGAAATCAGATAGAAGTCAGATTAAGCCATGTTGTGATTCTGGTCTCATGTTAAACTCAAACACTTGACCCCCAGACTCGCTAGGTTTGAATCTGGCTGAACTACTCTTTGGCTGGTGATATTAGGGAATTTACTTCTCTGATAATTGATTTCTTAATCTGTAAAATGGGTAGTATTTCATCTTATAGATTGTATAGGCACCTGCATATTGGGCTCATTGTGAGGATTAAATAAATTAATATTTGTCAAGTACATAGAAAAGTGTCTGGCATTTGGAACATAATGAACATTTTGTGAAAAAAAAAGAAATTTAAAATCCTCTTCATTTTGGTTGCAATTTTTATGCCTAAAAGCACTTTTGTGCATGTTTTTGTGTACAGGAGTCACCCCTTATCCCCTGGGTGATACATTCTGAGACCCACAGTGGATGCCTGGGACCAAGATGATGTTCTTTTTCTATATACATGTATCCATGATCAAGTTGAATTTATAAATTAGGCACAGTAAGATATTAACAGCAATAACTAATAATAGAACAATTAAGCCAAATAAGGGATACTTGAACACAAGCACTGCAAATGGCTCATAATTTAAAACTTACAAATCGTTTATTTCTGAAAATTTGCATTTAATCCTTCTGGACCACAGTTGATAGTAACTGAAACTACAATTAAGGAGGGGGCTATGGTCAGTATTTTTCTAGTGAGGTTAGTACAAAAGATGTGACATCTCCATCTTTTTCTGTGGCTGAATAGAACATTCTTTTTCGTAAAGTATTACAAGAACGGAAGAGCAAGTATCCAACGTACTCAGTACTAACATGAAGCCAGTAGAGGAGCTCACAAACACCCACACAAGAGAAAAACTCAATTCAAGTTGGGCAGAGAGGAGAGAATGGAGATGGGGGGTTGGCGTGCTCCCACCTAACAGGCACATCGTAAGGGTGTATGGTTCACTTTTCTGATGGGGGCCACAACTACAAAAGGCTCTTACTCGACAAACATAAACATTGTGACCTAATTGATTGCACCTTCATATTACTCTGAAATAAGATAAAATAAGAAAATTAAAACTAGCAAAGGAAGAATCTAAAAATATATATATTTTTTGATGAGGTCTTGTTACTTACAGTAAAAGGACAATAAAACCTTAAGGTAAAAGGAGACTACGTCATAGTCTGAAGCTTTTTGTTATTTTACTTTTTCAGTCATATGAAACAATAGATTATTGTGAATAGCAAATCATGAGCCTTATATAAAAAGAGAAAAGATACAGTAACATAGTTTGTTTTCTTCAAAATTCTCTTCTTTATCACAAACTTTAACCTATGTGACAACTTTCTAGATTGTTTCTTTCAAACAACCAGAGTTAGACCAAAACTTATGTTATTTTAACCTGAATACAAGTAAGAGAGTTTTTATTCATAGGTTGGGTTGGGATTATTTTCATCATAAGTTAACAGAAGAAAATGTAGCCAATTAGCAGAATTCACTTAGATCATCTTACTAATTTTAGCCTGGGGCTAAATTTCAAATTCAGAGAAAATATACTGTTTAATGTTAGTTCCACCTTTAGAAAGCGAATTTATGAATGGATTTGTTTCATGTGGACCAAACCTTGTATTCCATTGAGATGACATTTTGTCCAACAGGAGCCTGTTGCACTGTACAAAAAAAAAAAAAAAAAGCTGTTGGATTTGTAACTTCTCACTCGGTCACATTTTTCAGACATTCATTCATTGTAGGAATTAAGAATTTGCACTAACGTGTTTATTGAAACTCAATTCACAATTGTCAGGATGTGGAATCAACCCACGTGCCCATCAACCTACGGATGGATTAATGAACTATGGCATATGAATACCATGCAGTACTATTCAGCCATGAAAGATGGAGCCTTTACACCTTTTGTACTAATCAGGATGGAGTTGAATAGCATTCTCCTTGGTAAAGTATCACAAGAATGGAAAAGCAAGTATCCAGTGTATTCTAATAGATACCAATAGATAAACAACTACATGCCCACTCGAGGGAAACAAACAATTAAATTGAAGTGGGAGAGGAGAAGGGATGAGGAGAACTAGGAGGAGGGAGGGGATTGGTGTGCTCTCACCTGGCGGGAAGAATATATGGAAGAATATATGAGGACACACCCTGAATGAAGGGCTCCACTCAACTTGGACTTCACCTAACAATGCAAACAATGTAACCTAACTGCTTTCACCCTCAGATGAGATAAAAAATAAAATATTCTCTTAATCACACACACACAAAAGGAGGAGATTTAAAGATGACTTCCAGGATTCTGGCTTTAGAGATGGGATGAATGATGGTGATATTGAGTAAGAAGAGGCAAAATAGAGAAGCAGAATGCTGGAAGGGAGATGAGTGCAGCGTTAGATGCACAGCGGTCGAGGTACCTGCAGCACATGGGCTTGGAGATACTGAGCAGGAATCCGAACAGGAGGGGTGCAGGACGGAGCTACAGATTAGCAGTCATCAATGCACAGATGGAGCCCCAAGGCATGTGTGGATAAGACGGCCCTGGAGGGTTTATAATAGTGAATACAGCAGAAAATCTAAGTCAGAGCTCTGAGGAATACCGGCACTTAGGGTAGGGGAAAGCTAGATGAGGAACCAGAAAAGAGGCCTTAAAAACGAGGAATGGTTAGAGATGTTGTATAACGTTATCACTATGGAAATCAAAGAAGCACAAGAGGATGAAGTACCCTGTGTCATCGAATAGATACTCGTATTATTTTTTATTAATAGAATGTCACAGAGTCCAAATGAAATATTTTTGATTGACTCAGCACCTGTAGCTCAGCAGCTAGGGTGCCAGCCACATACACCGCAGCTGGCAGGTTTGAACCCAGCCTGGACCTGCCAAACAACAACGACAACTACAACCAAAATATAGCCGGGCATTGTGGTGGGCACCTGAGATCCCAGCTACTTGGGAGGCTGAGACAAGAGAATTGCTTAAGCCCAAGAGTTTGAGGTAACTGTGAGCTGTGACGCCATAGTGCTCTACCTACAGTAACATAGTGAGACTCTGTCTCAAAAACAAAAAAAAAAAAAACAAAAAAGAAAAGAAATATTTTTGATAAAAGAAGCAAGTAAGATAAAACCAGGAGTAAGCTAACCAGTATTTTAAACAATTCTTCTTACTTTATACAAAATCATGTTAAGCTTTGCAGGAAAGAGCAAGTGGTTTTATACCAGTGAAAAGATGTCACGAATTTAGAAAGTATTATAACTTGGACATTTGCAACAATTTGTTCCTTTTAGAAATGGAAAGTGAAGGCCCGGGAAGGGGAAGTGATTTGCCTGAAGTGACACAAACAGTAAATGGAAGAGCAGAGACAAGGACTCGCAACATTGACTTGGAAAAATAAATCATTAAAGCAAAAATATAATAATTTATAATAACGAGAGTTTATTCATGTTACTCAGATGGCAATGATGATAAGGGGTGCATAAAAAATCAATGGCCTTTAGAAGGGAAGTAATAAGCAACCCATAATATTCCTAGAAGAAATACGAAAAGGGATCTGTTACCTGTCTGGGAATGATTGAAGTATTGTAAGGTCTGTCTAGAGCTTGAATGATGACACTGTGCTCTCTTTTTGCCATGCTGAGAGGTTTCTGCCACTGAAAATCCCAATCACACAGGCAGGTGCTGCTAATCTTTCTCAGCATTGTACTAAGCATCAGTGATATAAAGAAAGGTATGTGCCCTCGGCTATCATCTGCACTTATAATTGAATATGGGCAACACTGATAAGATAACAAAGGAAACGCAGTCAACTTACACACAATGAATGTGATTGTTTAATTATTGACATTACATATAAGTATATATGAGGAAAGTTTCATTTATAGGGTAGCGAGTGCAAGGATTACAAGGAGTGCATGTTTGAATTTGTGAAATTGAAGAGAAATTGCTACTGCTTTTTGAAAGCAACAGTAAATTTTATAGTGTCATCTTGGGAAGAAATGTTCATAAAAAATGCTCATCTAGTTATAAAGCAGGAAGCATTGAAATTTTGAGAAAATGTCATGGAAGTACATCACCCGGTGTTTAATAGCACAGCGTGCGTGCTTCTGAATGTGTGTGTGCACCCTCTCACTCTATTAAGAACATTGTACATCAAAAATCTTGAGACTTTAAAAAGTATTAACTACTAAAATGGGGTCTTTAGATTTTTTGATAGTGCATCTCATTAGCTGGGACCAGGCAGACTGGTTTCTAAGGACTGTAGCACGTAGGCTGTTGTATAAGAGGCTTTGACTTCTCTCAGTGGGACGGCTGGTTAATGCAAACCTAGATTCTACAGTCAGTATGTCTGGGGTGCTGAGACCTCCTGGTGTACCATAAACAAAGCTTCAACAACCTGCAGCTCCTGAGAAGAATATGGCTTGCTACCTGTCCATGGATTTACAGTGGAACACAGCCACACCGCTCACGGCTTGTCCACAGCTGCCTTGCACTACCAGGGCAGGGCTGAACAGTTGCAAGAGAAAGACTGTGGTGCAAGCATATAAAATATGTACTATCTGGACATTTATAGAAAAACTTTCCTGATTTTTTCCATAAAGAAAGATATTCAAAGATTTAGTGCAATGGGAATTTTGTTGTTGAACTTTTAGATTCAGCATGCCTAGCCACACTAAAAATGTTATCGCCTGCTTGTCTTTTGCAGAGGATATTTTGACATGCTTTAGAATACTGAACTCTAGAAATTATATTGATATGGTAGACCCCTCACTCTTCATGGGAATTGCCTATCACCTACCAACATGCATGTGTCTTACGAAATCTTACTAACAATCTTACTACTTCACCAGGTCTAGTTAACAATGCAGTAAGTACGAGAATTATATTTTCTGAGATAGAAGATATCTCTATAGACTATACTATGACAGAGATGAGGAGAACAGAAATGATCCCTTAATTAGACAGCTATAGCTCCTGGCAGATGAAGGTCATTGGAACGTCTCCTTCTGATTGTCTTTATTGAGGTGGAGTAAAAAGCGTTCACTAGATCGATAGGTGCATAAATGCATATCAGGTGCAAGGGACTCCAATAATTCACACCACTCAAGATACCATCTTTGCATTGGGGGCTGTGATTGACATCACTTTCTAATTAAGTTTGTGATAATCTAACGTCACCCTCCAAGATCAATTAAGCCCTTCTTTCAGCTGAAGAGTTGAGTTATGCAGAGATACATTAGGAATTAACATTCCTGCAGCTTTCAGTTCTTTACTTTTGGCATTAATCCTGGGAATTCCTCCAGAAATTCATGTTATTATTATTTTTTTATTCTAGACAGGGCAGTTCACCATTTGTATTGTAATGCCTGACCCCCGCCCCCAACACAGACACACACTGTGGAGATTTTGACAGTTGAATAGTGTGCTTTTCCAAATGGTAGAAGCTCAGAATGGTCCCTTTAGTTCATGGGAATCATTGTAAAATAAACGCTTTTTTTTTTTGCAAGACTTCAAATATATTATACATTTGATCTCTGAGATGCTTCACTCTGACTGATGAACCAATGTGGCATTTTTGACTCCTTAGAGATTAGTGTCAAGTCAGAGCCAACAGCTAACAATTCCTAATGGAGGCAATATGTGCTACATTTGGGTGTGCTGTTGTGATCCATTTACCCGGAGTAACCCACTAATTAGGTTGTCATTTTTTACACAAGATCTGAAGAAATAGAAAGCTTGGTATCATTAGGTCTAGCCAGGCTACCCGTCTCCTTCTCCTTCTCCCAATTTTAAACTCAACGTCTTTCTAATTTGTCAAAATAGTTTGGTATAGATTTTGGGAGGGGACGTATGCTGGAATTCTATGTAGTTGATTGTCATTTTCCTTAAACTTCCCATATGTTTCCTTTATGCTTTTGAGAGCCACTCTTTCTAAAATAAACATTTCCTTGTTCAAAAGCATGCAATCCTTTAAAGCATAAAATAAACACTCTTTGTCCTTGAGTTCTTTTTCATGGCACTTTTCAGAAACTCCTACTTCATCCAAAGAGGTTTTTTTTTGCAGTTTTTGGCCAGGGCTGGGTTTGAACCCGCCACCTCTGGCATATGGGGCCGGTGACCTACTCCGTTGAGCCACAGGCACCAAGCTCATCCAAAGAGGTTTTAAAAATAAAAACTGCGGACTGTCCAGCTTTGCTCTGGAACAGCCCAGCTGCTGCCATTGCTCGGCGCAGCCCTTGTTTGTGATTTCCATTTCACTTATTTAGTTCCTCTCCTTTCTTATAGACAAGGTCAGTTTCCATTTTTTTTTCAATGAGTCTTCCCTTAATATTTTGGTGCAGAATCATCTCATTTATCTGTGTTTGATCTGTCATCCATCTACACACGTTTGCACACATCGCAGTATGAGTCTCTTTATCTCTCACTTCCTCTCTGTATGAGCATGAACATTTGTCTAATTATTAGAAGATGCTAGAATACTTATTTTTTTTTTGTGCTAGCTTTCTGGTTCCACAGTCTGCTTTTAACCATTGCTCATACTGTCTATCCATTCTCTTCCATGCCAAGGGCAAGTTTCAATAAATGAAAAAGGTCCCTGCCCCCTTTCCTAAACATTAGAATGGGGTCAGATTCCTTTACTATACAGCTCTCCAGGAATCTATCACAAATTAATTGAAGCACTCATTAAGAACTTGATCCCTACTGTGCAACTTTAACCACAATAAAGTCGAGGGGAAGTTCTTAAATCTCTTTCTATCCTCTTGCTTAGTATGATGCTTGCACTTAGTAGGTGTTTCATTTAGGGTTGCTCAGACCTGGATGCTGGTAATGATTTTAAGTTTGCTCAGACCTGGAAGCTATTTTATTGTTTCATCAAAGTTCTTCTTGCAAATTAGCTCCATACATTGGTTCATTTCCCACCCCCCCCAAGTTTTAACTTTTAAATTGACTGTTCATTTTTCTGTATCTCCTTTTCTAATATGATATGGCAAGTGGAAATCATAACTTTCTGCTCCCTGATTAGCTTCTTCTCTTAGAATCATAACACATTGTTTGATTTCTGCTAAGACTGATGATTTTAGAGTTGCATGTAATGAATCATTAGCTTCTTTACAAATTGGGAACGAATGTATTTTTTAATTAATCTATATTTTGAAGAAAAATATCTGTTGTTTAACGTTATTAGTCATGGAGTGTGTTTTTTTAAGAGGCTAACTTCATAAAAATCAGTAGATTAGTTTATCCAAAAAATGATTTCAGAACAAAGTTTATTATTCTCTAACTGGTCAGCACTCCGCCTTGTCCACATGAATGGGTTGAATGGTTTTCATTTTTTTTTTTTTTTTTAGTAGCAATTAGGGTTCCTGCTTTGGATCTTAACAAAAACAAAAACAAAAATGGTTACAGTCCTTTAGAAAACAGGAAATGCTAATGTATCTTCCCACTTTTAATAACACACCCAAACAGTTAACGGTTGTTAAGTATCTGATTGGAAAACATTAAAAATTATTAAGTATTTTTTATCTTACATTATTTCATCTTTTGGCCAGAGAAGGAAAAAAAATGTGTAAATCATGTTTATGATGTACATAGTAAAATTAAAATATATTCTGTTTCAACTTATTAAATTGACAAATTGACACCAAAAATAATGTCCATGGTAGAATCCAAATTCCCTCAATTCAAGACATATACATATTTCCCTAAGCCTTGAAATATGGCACAGTTTGGTCATGAGACCAGTGACTAATACATATTGTAAGGAATAATCTTCATGGCAATGTAAATAATCTGAGGTTTTCAAATACATAGAATAAGGAATAAGACCCATTTGTTGGAACTTATTCCAAAAAGACCATTGTACAATGCTCTCAGTAGGTTTATCCAGATATATTCTGGGGAGCAAATGTATCATTATAAAAAATAAAATTTATGCACTTTTTCAGGATATAAAACAATCATGACATTCTATTTTATTAAATGTTGTATTGCTGCTATAACCCATGCCTCCTGCTTTTTAGAAATGGAAAAAAAATTAATAGAAATTATTAAGTTTAAAGAACATCGTGCAGCTACTTCAGAAAAAGCTCACCATGTTCTGAGAACATTTCTCTTTCAAAATCGATGTAGGTGTTACAAAGTTCTTTCCTAGGTAAAACCAAAATGAACCTCCTTGTAATTTCTTTACACCTCTCTTTCTCAAGTGTCAAAGAACAAGCCTCTCTTTGGCATAGCAACCATTAGTGAATGGATTATGGCTTTAATCTCCGTCCCTTAATTTATTCTAGTTTCTGGAACCTGAGGAATTCGTAACATAGATGTCATTTTAAAATGTTGGCTGGGATGTTTTCACGTGGTGCTCAGATTGAATATAGTATTCATATGTGGATATTCTGCCTTTGATCTGAACATTGTGTTTTTCTTAACTCAGCACAAATTTGCCTTAGATAATCTTGATAACAGTATTATACTTTATATTTTCCAAGAATGTATAATCATCCAAATGTCACCAAACACCTTGACCAGATACCCTAAATAGCACAATTCCTTTTTCTCAAAGTAAATCTAGCACTTCAAATAAAATGTATTAAATATCATTTTGTACAACAAAATCAAAAACATGTTCCTTATTTTTGTGGCTTTGGTGAAAAGTAGAAGATCTGGTACAGAGTGGCTGCTCAATAAATGATTTTAGGGTAAATATTGATGGATTGGCTATTTTTGAAATTTCTTTTAATGTGTAATTGATCAGCACAATTTTAATGGAACATTTAGAGCAGATTGTGTAATTATGATTGCAGGCTCTATTCAGTTCACTGATACAAATATCACACAAGACAAGCTCAAGAATAGGGCTTGATGGCAATCTATCAGGGACTCCCTGGGGCTTCAATTAAATTCCACAAACGTTTATCAGTGTTGAATATGTGGCAAGCCTGTGCAGTCATTAACAATATGTTGCCCTCAAAAAATACACAGGCTAGTTTTACATTGCCCTATTAATCAGTGCTTATTGGGTACAGTCATTCAACTAGCTCTTAATTCATCTATCTATACCATCATTTATATCTCATTTTGCCTTCTACTTACAGAGCTATTATTAGAGATATTTTCATGCATCAAGATAAACTATGCTTTCAGCATTTATACGATCTGCCAACCTGAAAGTGCTATAAAAAAATAGATTTTAATGATTCACTAATGGCTAAATCACCTCCAGGAGGCTCTTTAGCTGGCATTATAAGGGCTGGAGTTTGTTTTCACCTCCTCCAGCTACTGTCTTAGTGATCTTGAATGTGTTATTTAAAATTTTTTAACCTCTTCATTGTAAACCAAAGATGCTAGTAGAACATACTTCAGAAAGTTGTTTGGTGAATTAAATAAGATCATCAACAATCTAAAGTCCAGTTCCTAGGAAACAGATTCTGAGCCCCTGAGATTTGTGTTCAAGAAGTTGATTGCAGAAATTCCTAGGAATTAACAGCTGGTGAGACAGAGGACTCTGTAAGAAACTGAAGGGCTGGACAGAAGGACAAGCTTGACTGCTTTGCAGGTGCAAGAGAAGGGACAGATGATTCCACGGGGAGTTCTGGAGCCTGGGTGTCTTCAGGTGTCACCATTAAAGCAAGCAGGTGATTCTTTGCTCTATTTCCTTGACCAGTCATTGGGTGCAGGTAACTCCCCAGGAAGGAGCCATAGCCTTGGGAGCCTTGGGCTGGCAACTTCCTGGGGCAGAGAACAATACCACAGAGGGACACAACTGTGAGCTGTTTGTTGTGTTGCTGTTACAATCTCTGCTGCATGTACCCAGGTGAGTATTATATGCTTGTTACACATTAACTGAATAACGTGTATCAGCTCTTAGTATTATAATTATCTCTTTTTAAAATTTTTAGATTAATAAGAGGGTACAATGATTAGGTTACACTGTTTGCGTGTCTTTGGTAAAGTTCAAGTTGTAGTTGAGCCCTCCACCAGGGGGCGTGCTGAATACCCTTACATTGTGCATCTTAGGTGAGAGCACACCATCCTCCCTCACTCATTTCCTTTTATTCCCTCCACTCCCCCCTCCATTGAATTTAATTGTGTTTTTCTCTAGTGTGGGTGTTGAGTTGTTCATCTACTGGTTTCATATGACTTTTGAGTACACTGGATACTTGATTTTCCATTCTTATGATACTTTACTAAGAAGATTATGTTTCAACTCCATCCAGGTAAATACAAAAAATGTAGAGACTCTATCTTTTTTATGACTGAACAGTATTCCATGGTGTACATATACCGCAGTTTATTAATGCATTCATGTGTTAATTGTTCTTTTATTTCTTTACTTCTGTTTCCTGAGTCACTCATCTATTCACTTTTCTAGATCTTCTCTTCTGGAATTCTTCTTTGATCTTCTATTCAGACATATTTCTAGGGAGTCCATTAAATTCATCAGTTTTCACTTTTCCTCTCTGAGAAAATTATACATTTTTAAAAAGCTTTATTGATTTATAGTTATCCTACAATAAACTGTACATGACTTGTACATATCAATGAGTTTTCTCTCATATACACACACACCTGTGAAACCATCACTACAATCAAAATAGTGAACATTTCCATCACTTTCAAAAGAAACCTCATGCCCATTAATAAATATTTTCATCCACTCTGGTCTTGCAGTAGCAACTGACCTGCTTCTGTCTTTATAGAGTAGTTTGCATTTTTTTTTTTGAAACAGAGTTTATGTCGCCCTTGATAGAGTGCTGTGGCATCACAGCTCATAGCAACCTCAGACTTTTGGGCTTAAGTGATTCTCTTGCCTCAGCCTCCTGAGTAGCTGGGACTACAGGCACCCACCACAACACCAACTATTTTTTGGTTATAGTTGTCATCGTTGTTTGGCAGGCCTGGGCTGGATTCGAACCTGACAACTCTGGTGTATGGGGCTGGCACCCTTAACTGCTTGAGCTACAGGCACCGAGATGTGTTTCAATTTTCATTTGAAGTATTTTCTAATTTTTTAAAAAATCTGTGAGTATAAAAAATTTTCCCTATTTAGGAGTTTTTGGATGTCTCTGTGTTGCTGATTTCTAATTAAATTCCATTGTGGTCAGAGAATATACTTTGTATAATTTAATTTTTTAAAACATTAAGTCTTGCTGGGACCTAGAACATATTTTCTTATTAAATGTTCCATGTACAATTGGAAAGATTGAACCTTGTGCTGCTCTCCAGTGTACGGTGCGCATCAGTGAGACCCAGTTGGTTAACGGCATTGACCTGCGTATCCTTACTGATTTTCTGCATACTTGTTCTATCAGTTTTTGAAAACGTGGTATCAAAATCTCCTTGTGGCTTTCAGATATTTCTTAATTTATTTTGAAATTATTATTAGCTGCAAAAATATTTGCAATTTTTATGTTATCTTGATGTACTGATTTATTTAAAATTATGAAGTGACCCTCTTTATCCCTGTTAATGTTATCTTTTCTTAAATTTACTTGTCTGATATTACCGCAGCCACTCAAGCTTTCTTTTGTTATCAATAGCAACACATCTATCCTTGTCTGTTTTATTACTTTTACCCTATTCATGTCTTTATATTTATCTAAGGCATAATTCTTTTAAACAGTGTGTAGATTATTTGTTTATATAGTCTTTTTTTTTTTTTTTTGAGATAAGGTCCCCCTTTGTTGCCTAAGTTGGACTACAGTGGTATGGTCATACCTTGCTTCAGCCTTAAAATCCTGGGTTCAGGTGACCCTCCTGCCTCAACCTCTTAAGCATCTAAGTAGCTAGGGCTACAGATGCACCCCACCATGCCTGGCTAATATTTTTGCTAATTTTTTTTAGAATGGTGTCTTTCTATGTTTCTCAGGCTTGTCTCAAACTCCTGGCTTCAAGTGATGCTCCCACCTTGGCCTTATAAATCCTGGGATTACATGTGGTAGTAATCATGCCCCATCTATGTTTAGATTTTGTTTAATCTAATCTAACGTCTGTTTTTGTCCCCATGTTTATTGACTATTGACATATAATGTGAATATTAACATAGTGATGTCGAATCTAACACCTTGGCATTTGTTTTCTATCTATCCTATCAGTTCATTTCCTTTAATCTCTTTTCTTGTCTTTTTGACATACGTTAATTTTTTTTAATAATTCCATTTTTATTTCCATTGGTATCTCATTAGCTAAAACTCTTCCGTGTTGTGGTAGTGGCTACTTTAAAGTTTATAGTATACGTCTTTAAGCTGTTACAGTCTCCTCTGAAATGATAATTATACCACTTTACACAGAGCGTGTGAACTTTATAATAGAGCACTTTTCCTGTCTTATTGTCATTCCCTGTGATTCTACATCATTATAGACTGAAACGTTCATTGTTATTTTTACTTAAAACAATCAAATATCTTTTAAAGATCTTTAAAAATTAAGGCAAAGTTTTAAAATAATTTCCGTGTTTATTTTTTCCAGTGTCCTTCGTTTTTGTGTAGAGACATGTTGGTACCTGGTATGAGTTTTCCCATTGCCTACAATTTTTTTTTTTTAAACTCTTTCTTATAATGCAATTCTGCTGCTACTGAATATGTTTAGCCTTTTATACGTGAATAATTTTTATTTTGCTTTCATCCTTGAAAGTTTTTTTTTTTTTCTGGTTATGGGTTTTAAGTTTAGTTTGGTTTGTTTTTTGTCTTCTTGTTACACTGCACCGTCTTCTGCCTTGTGTGAATATAATGAGTTTTCTTTTATTCTTATTTTTGTCCCTCGACCTAGAAACCTTTTTATTTGAAATGTTCTAGGATTTTCTCTTCCTCACTGGTTATTCTGTGTCTTGGGGTGTTGTCCTTCTTTTCTGTTGTAGCTCCCTTTCCTGCCCAGATGCAGCTGCATCCTTTCAACTCGGGAACAACGCCCGGCCCTATCTACTCCCCGCCCTCGCACATCCTGTAAGGACTCCCTCTAGGCAATAAGCTTCAGCTCTCTGAGAGCTCCTCTCTTTCTTTTCCATCTCTTACCAATCACGCCCCTTCATTTCCTGTTGTGCAGTGTCTTGAACACTGCTGTTCTAATAATTTTTTCCAGCTTTTTAATTCTTTAGTTCAAGTGAGATGATCAATCTGGTTTCTATTACTCTACTTTAACCTGAAATTGACTCAGTAAAGTCTTTTGTTTCTTAATGATTAAAAAAACAATTTTAGGTGTAAAGAAATTGAGCAGGACATGCAGAGACCTCTCTTATATTTCGTATTTATGGTTCTGTAGGTTTTCACAAATGCATAGTGGCATGTGTCTGTCATCACAGAATTACACGGAAGTTCCATTACCCTACCCCCTTCTTGGTTTCCAATGTCCTTTATATGTCTTTGTGCCTGTATATATTCATCATGTGGCTCCCTCTTATTAGAACATATGGTGCTGGGTTTTCCATTCCTAAGATACTTAACTTAGGATAATAGTCTCTGGTTCCATCCAAGTTGCTGCAAGTGACGTATCATTCCTTTTTATGGCTGAGTAGTACTCCATGGTGTGTGTGTGTTTGTGGTGTATGTGTGTCTATCACATTTTCTTTCTCCACTCATGAATTGATGGGCATATAGGTTGATGCCATACCTTTGTAATTGTGAACTGTGCTGCAGTAAACATTCAAATGCAGTTGTCTTTTACATAAAATGACAAATTTTCCTTCAGGTTTATAATTAGCAGTCGGGTTGCAGGATTGAATGGTATATCTACAGTTGTTCTTGGAGGAACCTCCATACTGTTTTCTATAGAGCTCATACTAATTTGCAGTCCCACCAACAGTGCTCAGGCGGTCTTTCTACATTCATGCTGGCATCTTTTACTTCTTGACATTTTATTAATTGCCATTCTGGTGGGGTAATGTGATATCTCGCTACAGTAATTTGCATGTCCTGATGACTAGTAATAGTGAGAATTTTTTCATATGATTGCTGGCCATTTGTCAATCTTCTTTGGAAAAATGTTCTTTCAAATTTTTGGTGGGGTTATTTCCCTTTTTCTCTCTGATCTGATATCTTTGTAGGTTCCTGTATTAGTCATTTGTTGGATGTATAGTTTGTGAATATTATCTTCTCTTCTGTAGGTTACCTGTTCACTTCATTGATTATTGGCTTTACTGTGCAGAAGGTTTTCAATATCATCAAGTCCCATTTATTTTTGCTGCTATTGTATTTCCTTTTACAGCCTTAGTCCTAAATTCTTCTCCTCAGCCAATGTCTAGAAGAGTTTTTCCTACATTTTCTTCTTGAACTTTTATGGTTTCAGGTCTTACATTTAGGTCTTTCATCCATCTTGAATTAATTTTTGTATATAGTGAAAGATATGGGTCCTGTTTTATTCTTCTGCATGTGACTACACAACTTTCCCAAGATCGTTTATTGAATAGGGCTTCCTTTTCCCACTGTATCTCATTGTCTGCTTTGTCTAAGGTCAATTGATTGTAGTTAGTGGCCTTATATCTGGATTCTGTATTCTAGTCCACTAGTCTATGTCTCTACTTTTGTAATAATACCATGCTGTTTTGGTTGGAATAGCTTCATGGTATGATTTAGAGTTACATGACTTGATGCCTCCAGGTTTGTTCTTTTATCCTTAGGATTGCTTTAGCCATTCAGTCTTTTTTTGGTTCCAGATGAAGCTTGGGATCATTATTTCTAGGTCTGAAATAAGAAATTTGTATTTTGATGGGAATCATGTTGAATCTATAAATCACTGTGGGAAGTATGGATATTTAATGAAGTTGATTTTGCTAATTCATGAACAGGGGGTGTTTTCCATTTGTATCATCTATGGAAAAAACATCTTTATTTCAAAATAAATTTCATCTTTCAATTTATTCTTTCACTTTACAGTTTACATGAAAGTATGTTATTTATTTTCCAGTTATTTTATGATTGTCTAGGTATTGTTCTGCTATTTAGTTCTGGTGAAATTCCATTTTGGTAAGAGGCTGTATTTTGTAAGGATTTATTTTAAATTTATTGAGACTTATTTATGATTCAGAATATATTCTATTTTGGTAAACACTCTATTGGAAGAATGTTTATTTTGCTTTATTTAGATAAGCATTATTTGGGCAAAGTTGATTTTTAGCTTATTTGAAGCCTTCTACGCATTTACTGATTTTCTATCTACTTGTTCTTTCAATTATTGAGATGAGACATTTTAATCTTAAACAGTAATTTTGGCTGTGTCAAATTTTGCTTTTGCTTCTATCAGATTTTTTTTTTTTTTTGGTTTGTTTTTTTTGCAGTTTTTGGCCAGGGCTAGTTTTGAACCTACTACCTCTAGCATATGGGGCTGGTGCCCTACTTCTTTGACCTACAGGCACCGTTCTATCAGTTTTTTTTTTATTTATGCATTTCGAAGCTCTGTTAGTGTGTGTGTGTGTGTATACATATATATATATATATATATATATTTAGGATTTCAATGATCTCCTTATGGGTTGACATGTTCATTGTTATAAAATGTCTCTTTTGACCTAGAACAATTCCTTGTTTTGAAATCTAGAAGGAATATTATTAATACAATGATTCCATAGTATCATAGTACAGTAGAAACTTTGTAAGTTGATGACCCAAAGTACTGTAACGAACAGGTCAACATATGGATGTGGTGAACACAAGGAACTAGGTTTACTGTGCTGACGTGAACATGTGGTGCACATCCAGTCTATGAAAATTAGGTCAAGGAGATGTTTCATGTAGGGACATGGTCAGCAATGGAGGTTCTACTGCATCTCTATCCTTTAATTATAATCTGTGTGTATATTTATATTTAAAGTGGATCTTCTGTAGAGACCATGTGGTTGGATTTTATTTGACAATAGACATATTACTTGGTGTGTTTAGAGCAGGATTTCTCACCTGTGGCGTTACTGACATTTAGAACCAAATAATTCATAGTGAGAGTGTTGTGTTCTGGATTATAGGATGTTTAGCTGGATTTTTGGACCATCAAAACTGGATGCCAGTGTCTCCTCCCACCCCCATTTTGAGAATGAAAAATACCTCTAAACATTGCCAAATCTTTCCAGTGGGGGTCGGGTGGGGAACTCGCCATTGGTTGAGGGCCACTGATTTAGCTCATTTAATTTTAGTGTGATTATTGGGTTATTTGAGTATAAATATACCATCATATTATTCTTTCTTTCTTTCTTTCTGTCTGTCGTTTTGCCTTCTTTTAGAGTAATAGTAATTTTCATAAGTCTTTCTTATTTGCTGTATTGGTTTATTATTTATAACCATTTGTTATAATTTTTCATCGTTTCCCTAAGATTTACTGAATATATCTTTAGCTTATCAGAGTATACCTTTGCATGACAAAACCTCTGTGCATTTAGCATAAGCGCTTTCTAACAGTGGGTTTTCTTTTCCTACTTCCTGGTCTTTATGTTGTCTACAGACTATTGTCTGCTGCTTTCTGCTTCAAAATATTCTTCATATGCGTGGGTTGACCAGCACTTTTGAGAACTGTCTGCAGGTCTCTGGGGCTCACTGTCTGTGCGTCTCTCTCCTCCCCCCCAACTGCCTTGTGAAATGTCATTTTGGACCCTCTGTCCCCCCCTCTCAGGGGGCCTCCAGAACATGTGAGGACACTCTCTCCATGCTGTAGATTTGGGTGATCATGGGGCGCATGAGACTTGTTTACCTTTGCTTTGGTGTCACTGACATGTGATGCCTCCTTTTCCGGTGTCCGAAAATCATGATGTCATAAATGTTAACTTTTTCAGTTCCTTAAGCAAAATGAATAAACCTGGTCCTTGCCACTGAAGTAGAGCTGAAAAATGCATAATGTCAGTTTTATTCATGGAAATTCTGGCATCTCTCCCATTTCCAAATTATTTTTGTGAGTTACTGTAGTCACTTCCTGTTTTTAAACACTTCCAGATCTTAGGTAGTATATTCTAGTCTTTCTATGACCTAGAACCAAATAAGCTTGAGACCCTATCCTATGGCCTAAAGAATTCCAAGACATCCTCAATAATTCTGAGGATTTGGGGAACTGGGTGTATTTGCAACTTCGACTCTGGTTCCATTCTCTAGCTTTACCACACTTACTTTTTCTGTTTCATGGGTGACAGAAGCAATAAACAATTTAAATTGCTCCTCAGTTTACACACACACAAACACACATGCACACTCATGCACACATACGTGCACACTCACACGTACACACATGCACACACATATGCATGCTCTCACACATGCACACACTCTCACATGCACACATGCGCACACACCCACATGCACACACTCACACACATATGTGTACACACACGCTCACACGCATGCATACATACGCCCCCCCACACACACATGTGATCAACCTTATGCCAAATTTGTTAGTAATATAGACTGTTATAGAAAATATCTTTCACTTTCTCCCTAGAGTTGTTCCCATTTTTGTCTATCTTTTCTTGTCTTCCCTCTGCAATGACCCAGTCAATTTGAAATCCACCTCCCTCTGTATGCAGAGCAGTGGAGTTACACATGCAGCTCTACGCTCAAGTTTGAGCACCATGAGGTTTCCTTGTGCTGGTGGCAAGGTTGAACGTTCACCTAAGTTATGTGTGACAAAATCCCAAATCTAGCAGGTGTAGTTAGAAGGAGACATATTTTCTTATGTGACAAGAGATACTTACAAAGCATAACTAGAAGCAGAGACATGAACCCCTCAGAACTTTCTCCAGCTCTTCTCTGCTGCTCTTGCCGAGTGATTTACTTCCTCAGATGGATTCCCTCTAAGATGCCACATGAGTGCCTCAGCTCCCAGGAGTACATCTTCTGTTTTGCCACAGTGATAATCCCATCCTTTCCTTAGGACCCATGAGGGCTCTATTTGGCTAAATAGTTGCCAAAAGCTGAACAGGAAGAGAATCTGTTAGGAGATTGGTAGCTCCCCACTCCTGCAGGGATAAGAAAGGGATAGCTAGGTCTTAAAAGAAGGGGACATATGTGTCCCTGGAAAGGAAGTAAAAGGAGAAGGGCTATAAATAATATCAGGTGTATATTCCAGTCCCATATAGTGGGACTTTCTTATTGTTGTTACCAATAACAACTTCACCTCTTGTGTGCTTACTATGTGCCATACATAATGTCATGTAGACTCACAGGATTAAGTGTTTAGGGGTGTCTCCATTTTGAACAGAAATCTGAAGCTGAGTGAGGTTAAGTAACACACCCAAGGAAAAATGCCTGATGCCAGGTGGCTGAGATTTGAGACGGAGTCTCTCTGTTTTCAAGGCTCTCCATCCCCATGATGTTAACCATCATACCACACTGCTTCTAAAAGAGTTTAGAATTGGCCTTCTGCACGCTATGATAATCATTCCTTCTACCTACAATATTTTCATCAGAAATGGGAGCATAATGCTGTAATGTAAAATCTGTATCTTTTCAAACTGTGAAATAAGCATTGGATTTTCATCCAAATTTCAATCAGTGAGTAACATTAACTTTCTGATCTCTTTGGTTTTATGACTCTATAACTTACACCACTCACACGAAGACAATTCTTAAATAAAAAAGAGAAAAAGGGCTCATTATTTCCAGATATTTAATATATAATATGCATACTCCCATCAGCCTTGTGATAGGTAAGCGCATTTTGGAAATGAGAAAACTGCCTGAGAGAGCTTGATGTCAAGGGTTCATTTGTTCAGACATTCAATCAATCATTAAACCTCAAACATTTATTAAGAATCACACTTAGATCTGTTGTTGCAAAGACAAATGGCACAGGGGCCCCTCTCTGAAAGATCTCACGATCTATTGTGAAAGACAGAGAAGTGAATCAAACCCTCCTGCTCAAGCCTGGAGGCTGCTGAGAAGATAGACAGAGAAGCTGGCTGGGGTGTGCAAGAGGGTCTGTACAGGGGGCTGTAGGCCGGGGGAGAGCACTTATAGAAGGAATGAAGATGACTGAGCACCTGCAAATATTTCAACTGCAACTGGGTGAATCTAAATGACAGACTGAAGACTTAACACCTGCTGGGTTTTTCTCTTTGTGTCCTGACTGGAATTGTGAAGGAGGAAGCCGTTCCCCAAGGACTAGCAGATCTAGATTCCCGCTTCATTCTCCAGGTTAGGAGCTTTGATGGTGAAAAACAGCTCTCCATATTCATTTATTTTTCTTTTCTTATTCATGTCATATGTAGGAGCTTATTTATATACCAGATCATTTTGACAATTCAGGGGAGAGAGCTTTCTTTTCTTATCTATTGTATGTAAGTTATGTAACCAAGGGTTTGTGATAGAAGATGCTAGAACATGGAGTGAGAACACACATGGACTCCAGGAGGGATACGGGCACCTGGGTGTCAGGGGCGGCTGGGCCACTTGTAGGTTTTCAGGTTAACTGATGGGTTTTAGATTATACAGTGTAAAGAACTCCCAAAGCTGACCCTGAGACTAGCAAGGTACCCCCTTTAAAAGAAATCCAAAAACTTCCCACTGTGTCTTTCTTGGTAATGATATAAAATCAGATAGGAATTAAAGAGCAATCAGTTTCAGAATAGTTTCCAGTCTCTCCTGTACATTGGAATAAACTAGAAAGCTTTAAAAGGTCTGCATGCCAGGCCACCACATAATTAAATCAGAATACCTTGTAGTAGGGACCAGGCATCCGTGTTTCATTTAGGGGGAAATATAAGGGAATACCCATAATACTCCAATACATTTCTGCGTATAAAGTTTTAGCTGTGTCAGATACAACTTGGAGGCACATTTACTAGTTGGATGGAAGGGAGCATCCAGGGAGCAAGTCTACCAGACACCTATTATGTGAGTTTACTTGTCCAGCAGAGGCATTTGTGTTTTGCACAAAGAATTTGGAGCACTGAATCCTTAAACATATTTCTGTGTCTTTAATCAAATATCAACAGCAAACATTTATTTGCTTCCCCTGCAATGCCACTAAGAAGCTTTTGTTGTTGTGTGTGTTTGTTGTTTAACCTAGATTTCTAAAGCATTTCAATCTGGCTCACAAATGCTATACAAATGAATAGAAAAGTGGATATTTACAGCTTACATACAGAATATTGCTATGTATGTACAATGTTCCCACAACTTTCTAGCAATTTTATATGAGGTGCCTGTGGCTCTTTTTAACTACATTGCATTTCTCCATCGTTGAGACATTTTGATCCTTTTACCACAAAATGAGAATTTATGTGGTGCCTATGAGCTTCCTGTATACCTCTGAGATGAAGTTTGAGAAATGTATATGTATGCAGGGAACCACTGACTTACTGATGGCGTATTATTTTTTTCTTGGGCATTTAAAATGGACTCCTCCAGAAAACATGCATAGCGTTTATAAGGGATAAAGCATTTTGGGGGTTTATTACTGTTTTGTGATCTTAATGGGAGATAGTTTACTATTTGCTAAGGGTCAATTTTAAAATGGCTTTCAGATTCCCAAGTTAGCTCCATCCACCACAAAGTGATTTTCTATTCTGTTCTTATTTTGCTTCCCCCAGATCTGATTTATACTACAAGACAGCAGAAATTTCTGATGGCATTTGTGCTGTCTTGACTCAAGATAAGTCCCAGGTTTCTTCCATTTATTGTGCTATTTGTTTATTGCATTAACCCCCCATGAACAAAAATCATGGCCCTTTTTATGGAGAGTTTTTTAGCAATGAAATTCATTTTTATAAAATGCAAGCAGTTTCTGAAATGCATCATTAAATTCATGAGGAACCAATACTGAAGTCACTTCACCCACTCATCCATCAAATATTTTTTAACTCCAATAGACTTGCAAATCTTTCTGGCTACTTTATTTGAGCTTTTATGGGACAGGTCAATCTATGTGTTGCCAAAGCTTCTGGTAACTTTCTACCTGGAAAACTCTGGGAGAATTTGTTTGGGATTTTCACTTCCATCTACAAACGCTGTCAAAATCTACACGGCCCCTCATTTCCAGTCACAATCACCCCATGTTTCTGGTTCCAAATGACCTCTTTATTGACATGTTCACTATAGGATCCCTGTTCAGGACTTGAATCCTACCCCCAATATTCTGATCTGACTGTGGAGCTCAGAGGTTATGTGGTTTTCAATGTGTCTCCAGATATTTGGAAAGTAGGCAGGGATTGAAAATTACTATGCTCATTTCAAAGGGCAATTGAGATGCTATAGTTGAACTTGAGAAGTTTCCCAGAAAATAATACGTTGCCATGGCATGCTGGTGCCCTGTGGTTTACTGAAAGTTCTTACCATTGCACCTTTGTTTTTGTCACTCATTGTTCAGAGCATATTCCTGGTCTTCAAACAGTCTCAGTTCACATTCTGTATTTGGCTTAAAATTTTGTGCTGCCCTAAAAGTCATATGTTGGTACCTAATTCCCAATGTAATAGTATTAAAAGGGGCCTTTAAGAGGTGAGTAATTCATGGGTGGGATCCCTGGTGAACGGGAATATCCCCTTGTAAAAGAGGAGGCTTCCCCATGTGAGGACGCAGTGAGAAGGCATCACGTGTGAACCAGGAATGATGTTTCCACATGTTTCCACTGTAGACACTGATCTACAGGCGCCTTGATCTTTGGCTCTAGAGCTGTGAGAAATAAATTCCAGTTGTTATAAGTTACCTAGTTTATGGTGTTGATGTTACAGCAGCCCAAACAGAGACACTGTCTATTTTTAGGAGACCCAGGGTAAATTTCCTGACCTCCTCATGTCTCTGTTTACTGATCAACTCATCCTGTTGAAATAAATGAGATCAGTGTATGAAGTTCTAGGCAACATGCAAGTAGTCCCTGCTGTCAAGTAAAGGGGCAGCAGCAGCAATATTTATCAGTCATACAAGAGTCTGTGTTCCTCCAATCCAACGTTTCGGACAAAGAGTCAGTATTGGCAAGTTAGACAAGCTGTTCAAGTATTGCTGTTGCTTGGGAAAAACATCAGAATGTAAACGTGTTCTGTAGGTCACCAATTTCAAGCTTTAATGAAAAAGCAGAATTTCAAAGTTGGACTAAAAACAGAATTTTTTGTTTGCAAACAAAAAAATCCAAAATACTCGAATATCATTTTCCTATGTACAAGTGGCAGAAGCCTGAAATCACTTGCGGAGATGATTAAGTGGGAGACACCTGATCCCCATAGTCACTGGAGTAATTGAGGCCAGGTTTCAGGTAGCAGATAGTGCTTCTGTGTGCTCCGTGCCAGGAGAAATGCTCTGGGGTCTTTGGAAGCTTGTATTCTAGAAGTACCCTGGAGGTTGTGGTACACAGGTGCAGTGCCAAGCAGTGACCCTAAGTGCATAAGCTCCAGAAGCTCTACCAAACTGCTGATCAGACAGTCTTCAGGTGGTAATTTAAGTGAAGAACAGAGTTATTTAGTTAATAGATTTGTATGTTCTCCTATAATTCAAATCCATTACTGGGGTTTATGACTATTTACATGGGCATTAAATGTGTGCTACAATCTGGATTTACCTAAGTGGTGAATTACAGAAGAATTTTTATTGATTAAAAAATTCTACAATGTAAATTAGCATGTACTACACATTAAATAATAACAGATAAGACAGTTTAGGGGAAAGGGAATCAAGACTGAAGTGAGACAGACTCAACTTGAATCCCGCCTCGATCACTTATTGTCTGTGTTACCTGAAGCAAATTACTACTATCTCTGAACTTAAGCTATTCTAGTAACAAAATTTTTTTTTAACTGCCTCAGAAGTGCATTAGACAAAATTAGTTATCAAATTATCATTTATAGATTGCCTAGAATAGTGTAAAATACAAAACAAATTCTCCATATCGATTTGTTTCTATTATCTTTTTATCCTATGTATTCAGCATACATAAAATGCACCGATGTACACATACCCCTTCTTGTTTTTCAAGTCCCATTTGCAAATATTTTTGATACATAGTATCTTAGGAAAAAGCATTAATCCATACAAGTAATGATAAATATTGTTGCAGATAAGTGCTGTTGAAAGTTCTTCATGACAGATAGGGAAGAGTAGAAAGACAGTTTGGGAAACTGAGAGCAGCCTGTTAGATGGTGCAGGTTTCCCACAGGATCTGATCTTGGCAGACTGTTTTGATCTAACACACATTGCACTTTGGTGGAGATGACAATTTGAGACAAAGCCCGGAGGCTTCAGGGGATCACATGAAGACAGTGAGTTTTTTGGTCAGAGTGGGCTGGAGGAGGACAATTCAGGGGTGTGAGAAGGTCCCAAATCAAGACAGGGGAGGTGGCACAGACAGCTTCCTCCTTATGGAGCCAAAGTCTGATCTTGCCATCTGCAGAGGACGTTTTATTGACTGTCATATAAGCAGTTCCCCGTAATCTTTTTTTTTTTTGCAGTTTTTGGCCGGTGCTAGATTTGAACCTGCTACCTCTGGCATATGGGGCCGGCGTCCTACTCCTTTGAGCCACAGGTGCCGCCCAATCTTTATAAAGAATGAACGAGCTGTTGTTGGGTAGCAGAAAATTTTCTTCGTGGGTTACCATTGAAACTGCACATGGCCATCAAGTTAAGGAGTTGAGCATAAAATGATTGGGGATTAGGATATTATCAAATTTGGGAGACACATTTAACTTGTCCACAGCTTTATACAGAAGCAAAGCTTTTGAGCAGGAACCAAAGGAATTTCTGAAAGTTTGGATTACTCATCCATAGGCATAAGATATTTCAGGTGTATTTATGTGCCTGACATACTAGGTAGAAAGTATATGCATAACATTTATATATAAATGTATATATACAATATAAACATATGTGTGTGATGTACAATACAAATGTGTGTGTGTGTATAATAAAAACAATGTACTTTGTTTGAGGTAAGTTATAGACCTAGGGTTACCATCATGCCTGGAAAATGTGGGTCCTTGTGCCTTTGGTGGATCTGTTATCTCTTGTACTGTGAATCTAATTTGAGATGTAGGGAAACTTTGTGGATATTTTACCAGTTTGAAAAACATGAAAATCATTGAAAATAACAATAATAAAAACATTTTTTTGAGGATTTGCAATGTAGTACCAATCATTATGTTCAATGTTTTACATACCTTTTGTCATTTAATTCTTACAAAGCTATGTAAGATCAATATTGTGTGTGTGTGTATGCAACTATACACACACAGGTCACTATAAAGTTTGTTACTCTGTATATATGATCAGTTTTAAAACAATTCCAATTTTACAAACATTTAAGAAGAATGCTTAGGCAAATTAAATCTATTTTTTGTCTGTCAGGTTACAAATTCCAGTATGTTGATCTATAGAGCCTGAGCTATAAACTCCCAGGATATCTATCTTCTGGATCAGGGATTGGCAAAACTTTTTCTGTAAAGGGCTAGCTATTAAATATTTCAGACATTGTAGGGCTTATGGTTTCTGCTGCAACCATTCAATGCAGCTGTGATAGCACAGAAGAAGCCTTAGCCCATACATAAAGCAATGAGCTCGCCCGTGTTCCAATAAGTGTGTTCACAGCAGCACGTGGCAGTGTGGCTTTGTCCCACCTAGTGTACGGTTCTTTGCTCAAGAACAGAACCTTCTGCAATGATGGAAAGTTCTGTATCTGCCTTAGCACATACTGTAGCCATTACCCACAAGCAGCCGTCAAACACTCGTGCTGTGGCTAGTGCAACTGAGGTGCTGAGTTTTAAGTTTTACTTTGCATTAATTAATTTAAATTTTAATGTGAATAGCCACATCTGCCTAGTGGCTAAGGCACTTGGAGAGGTAGCAGCTACAAAGCAGCTGTAGCTGTCATGGAATAGATTAGCAATGATTAAACTAAAGGTCTTTTGGAAATATAACTTCAAAGGACTAATAAAATAATCAGTTATAAAGCATACAGGGCAAAGAGAAACTCAGAATAAAAGAATTTAAATTGTGCATAATTATTATCCCAGCCTCACTTCCATCTCATTTTTCTCAGATGACTGTAAAAATTTCTGTTTCTTAATTTATTCTGTCAGACATAGAACTTTCATTAAAAAATAAAGCTTTCTCTGTATCTCTTTCTCTCTGGGTCTATGCAAAGCCAGTAGAATTATCTGCTCTCTTTCCTTTTGAAACTCAGTAGACGAGGGTTCCATTATGAGCTCCACAGCTATCAGCTGTGCCTGTGACCTTTGGGCAAGTTCTTTCTTTATCTGTAAAACTAAGCGCATAACACATTTATCTTTGTTTGAAAAGTTTGAGAATTATTTGAAATACTATGTTTTAATGCCCAGTATTTGGTATAATACACGGTAGGTGACTTACTAATAGTGGTTCATTTGCCTTTTTTCCTTCACCCTGAACACATGCTAGAATGTTAATTTGATTTCACGCTGTATTAAACTATTTCCAGAAAAAGATTAACAACCTGGATCTTCCTTGTCCTTTAAGTTGCTGATATTTCTTTCCTGGATGTTATTGATATTTATGTTTATTTTTTTAAGTTAATTCTCTAAGATGCCAAATACTGACTGTACAAAATCGGCATTCAGAAAATAGGCAGTGATATGAACCTAAATTTGTTTCCTTCTCTTCCCTAGGGTTTAGGTGATTCATAAAAACTGATGAAGCTTCCATAACAGATAAAGATGCTAAGTTCTCAAATGTGTGGCACTTTGAGAGTATAACTTGTGCTCACCTTCATCATCAGAAAATAAACCATTATTGAAAACAAACCATCAGAAAATAAACATCTTATTGGGAGATGTTTGCTTATTAATTTGAGATCATGTAAAAATTATTTTGGTACACACCATGGCATCAAGTCAAATTGTGCCCACTTAAAACAAACATGGACAAAACTGATTGTGGGTATTAAATAAGTTACTAAAAAGGTGGCATCATAATATTTGTGCATACTAAAATAATTTGAATATTGAAGGACGATTCGATACATTTTTTTATAAATTGGTTTAGGTTCATTGAAGATACGAAGAATTAGGTTACCATGTTTGCATTGGTTAAGTAAAGTCCCGCTCATAGTTATGTCTCCTTCCCAAGAGGCGTGCCATACACCTTCACCTCCGATCCCCCACCCTTCTCCCCTCTGCCTGTTCCCTCATTCCCCTGATCCCTACCTTGAATTGATTTGAGTTTTTCTCTTACATGGTTATGTATATTAGATCATTGGCTGGCATCATATTATTAGAATTGAGTACTTTGGATTCTTGCTTTTTCATTCCTGTAACGCTTTACTAACAGGAACGTGTTCCAACTCTATTCAGGTTAATACCAAAGATGTAAAGTCTCCATCTTTTTAATTGCTAAATAGTATTCCATAGTATACATATACATTTGCTAATTCCAAAGAAGTATGATGATGCCATCAGGTTTTTGTTACTCAGTGTTTGGTCACTGAAATACACTTACTAGGTTAACATGAGTTTAAATGTATCTCTACCTCTGGGTTCACTTAGAGATGATTCCTATGTCACCATGTGTAGGAACCCAAGGTTGTTTCAGTCACAAAATGCGAATACCTACATTTGCATTCTTCTGGCCAGCTTTTCTAATTCTCTATGCTAAAGTTGATGCAAGTCCTTCAATTGCTGATGCAGAATTTATGTAATGCAGAAATTATCGTGACGTTTTGAGGCTGAGAAAAGGCAGCATCACTCCATATAAACATTATCCGAGCCTCTTCCTATTGCTTTCATGAGCATATTTCTCTGCATATTTAAAGTTTATAGCAGAGCACAGGTTCAGATTTTCTTTTCATATTCAAAGTTTATAGCAAAGCCACAAGTACATATTAATAGAGCAGCTGAAATGTATTTCTAGTTAAGCTGTCATAAAGGCGAGGCTTTTCAGATCATCACTTTTGAAGGTCGGTGCCACAGAGAGAAAAGCCATTTGTCCCAGATCAGCACAGTGGTTTGTAATACACATGGTAATAAATACCGCAATGTATTTCATTTTTATATGTTTTTGATGAAGAGGTAAAAGTGTATCATCTACAGTTGCTTTTCAGGAATTGCTCATCTGTTTGGAATGAGGATAAAAGAGCCTGAAGCTCCACGTTATTTATCAAGACATCGCCACTCTTCACTCATGCCACAGTGAGATGAGGAAAGGGTGCCAATGATATTTCACTTACGGTATATTGATTTGCCCATATTGCTCCATAAAAGTACTGGATGTATATTCAGGATTAATGTGAGAAAATGGAGATATTTTGACAAGCACAATTTCTTTTTTTCCCCAACTTTCTATCATTGCTGCTATATCCTTTTAAAATACAATTGGAAATATCTTTCAGGCATTATTTCACTGCTTTCCTGTGGTGCCTGGTATTTGTAATCACATTTGGGATGGTTAAAAACTCGGGAGTATTAGTGACTAGATAAATACATACATATGTGTACGCAGTTTTCAAAAGCAGGGTTTCCTACAGAGATAAAGATTTTGAAGACCGATGCTGCTGTGTTTATTCAGAAAGGACGCTGACCGAGGGAGAGTAACTTCATCTCTCACACTCCTGCGGTTTTGTTCCCACTTGGCTTTCCTCTTTTGAGCAGTTAAATTGCACTCATTTCCAGCCTGAAATCACACCTCTTTTTATTTATTTTTATTTTTTAAATCATAACTGTGCACATTAGTGTAATCATGGGGTACAATGCACTGGTTTCATATATAATCTGAACTATTTTCATCAAACTGTTTGACATAGCCTTCATGGCATTTTCTTAGTTATTGTATGAAGACATTTGTGTTCTGCATTTACTAAGTTTCACTTGTACCCTTCTGAGATGCACCGTAGGTGTTAGCTAAGGTAGTTTTCTTCTTTCTCCCATTTTAAGTTCTGTGCTGTGACGATTTCTGATGCAAAGTCACTTGATCATCCTGCTTTATTCCTCATTGCCATGAACATTGACCAGGATAAGTGGGCTGTACACAAACAGGACAGAGATGATAAGTGACTCAGATCACTGAGGCCTGAGTGTGATCAGAGCAGGAAGGAGAGGCGGGAGGGGATGCCCCAGTGCTTTCGTGTGCTTCACTCCCCTCAACCACCTCTGAGCAGATTGAACTGCTCCCCAAGCCCCACTTCTCTGCTCCCCGCTGCAAACTCAGATGAGCGGGAGCCTTTGCCAGGTCTGCGGATGGAGACGGTCAGTCCTGACGGTCTCTCTCCCTTTCTCTCCTTCCTTCTCAATTCTCAAATCACGTGTCCACACCTACTCACGTTTCTTGTTTCTAACGTCTAAGAGTTTCTTTATTTTATTGAGAATAATAGCACAGTGAACACCAATGGTCTTCCTTTAAACAGACTATCAAAATATCCAAAGATGCTTAAATAGAACTTCAATAGTTTTCAAAACACTGCCTCATAACAACAGAAATTGATGCTGTCTGCAGATGAAGGTGCATCAGCACCGATCTTAGCAACTTACCTGTGATTTGGTGTCTTCATGTAATTTTTAATTAGCACAGTGCATTCATGCATCCCTTTGGATATATACTAATAACAAAACCAGAAAATGAGAAAAATAGAAATATGTTTCCCATAATGATAGAAATAGCATGAGGTCTCTAGCCAAGAACAAGAAGCTCATCATATAAAAATACATGCTTTTAATAACTAGGATTTTGGAAATATAGAATTAAAATGAATTAAAGCTTGCATGCATTGGGGTGTATTAAGAAAAAATAGGTAAGAAATATACCTTCATCACGATCATACATAAGCTTTGTTGGTGCTGTTTCCAGAGTTAGAGTTTCTCGGTGTTACCTTGGAGTGAGTCATCAAGAAGACAGACAACGAAACAACCAACACATTTTCTGAATTTAAAGACAAGGTCTGCTCTAGTGTTGAAAAAATTAACAGAATGAAAAGCAAAGTCACTTATACCGCGTTTGTAAAACATTGCACTGAATGTTTCGGACCCTACTGTGATAGTTAATGTTCTGCAGCAGCTCAATGGGGCTACGGGACACCCAGACTGCCGTTGAAGCCTCATTTCTGCACGTGTCTGTGAAGGTGTTTCTGGAAGAGATTAGCATTTGAATCAGTAGACTGAGTGACGAAAGTCTCTCTCCCCCGTGTGGGTGGGCATCGTCCAATACAGTGAGGGTAAGAATACAACAAAAGGGTGCAAGAAGGGAAAATTTGCTCTTTCTCCCCTTGAGCTGAGACATCCTTCATTTCCTGGTTTTCAGGCCCTCAAATTCTAGGACTGACATTAGTCCTCATGTGTATTCCTCAGCCTTCAGCCTTGGCCTGGGAGTTATACCAGGTTCTCAGGCCTTTGAATTACTACATCATTTATTTGTTTACATGAATTAATGTATACATATATATGGAGTTGGAGGTTGCTGTGATGATGCTGCTTGAGATTGTGTCTCTCTCTATATATTATATATACATATGCATAATATATACATAAATATACGTAGTGTATTATAGTATATATATAATTATGTATAGTATTTTATATATAAAAATATATATATATATATTTTTTTTGAGACACAATCTCAAGCAGCATCATCACAGCAACCTCCAACTCTTGGGCTCAAGCAATCCTCTTGCCTCAGTTTTGTGTATTTTTAGCAGACATGGGGTCTTGCTCTTGCTCAGGCTGACCTTGAACCCATGACCTCAAGCAACCCACGTGCCTCAGCCTCTCAGAGTGCTAGGATTACGGGTGGGAGCCACTGCACCCGACCTGACACCATTTATTTTGGTTTCACACCTTACGGAAGGAATTTATGGGGCTTCTCCACCTCTATAACCATGTGAGAGCCAAAAAGTTTTAAAAGTACCTGTGGCATTTTCTATCCCTGACAGTAATATAAGTGTCCGTGTCCTCCACACCCTCATCAATACTTCGTATAGTCAGTTTTTGGGTTTTTTTTTAAGTCTGTCTAGTGGGTGGGTAATAGTATTTCATGATAGTTTCAATGTGCATTTTTCTAATCATTACTGGTGCAGATTATCTTTTTATTTGCTAGTATATCTTTCATAAGTGTCTGTTGATATTATTAAAATCCTTTATAATTGGAAAGATTTCGGTTGTCTTCTGATTATGGCGTCGTGAGAGTTCTTTCTATAGTTTGGATTCAAGGCTTTTTATCAGATATAAGCACTGCTAATATGTTCTTATCTGTGGCTTGCATTTCATTTTTTAACTGTATTTCGAAGAGCATAAGCTTTTAGTTTTGATGTTCCCTTATCAAATTTTTCTTTTGCGATTTATGCTTGGTGACTTATCTAAGGAAGGATATAAAGATTTTTTTACCTACGTTTTCTTCTGTAAGTTTTCTGGTTGTGGCTCACATATTTACATATGTGATCTATTTGTGTACGTTCTGAAGTCAGAATCAGAGTTCCTTTACTTATATAGGGAGATCTAGTTTTGGAAAGGCACCATTTTGGAAAAATTATCCTTTCCTCTTTGACTTCCCTTGGCAGCTCTATCTGAAATCAGTTGACCATCTACTGTATGTGGATGTGTTTTTGGACTACATCTATGTCATTGATTTGTGTACCATTTCTCCAATAGGGTACTCTCTTGAATACTGTAGCTTTAAAGTAAGTCTTAAAATAAGGTATTGCAAATGCTCAAACTTGCCCTTTCATCCAAAATTATTTTGTTATTCTAGTTACTTTGCATTTGAACATAATTTATCATAAACTTATCTGTTTCCATCGAAAAATCCTGTTGAGATTTTGTTTGGGAGCAGATTGATCTGTATGTTATTTTGGGGAAAATTGCTATCTTAACCATAATGAGTCTTACATCCATGATATATCTAGATATTAACTTAAGACTTATTTTCTTTTCGCTATAGTTTGTGGTTTTCAGTGTCTAGTCTGGATGTTTTACATTTATTGGTGGTATTGTAATGGTAATTTATAAGTAAAAATTCCCTTCTCAATTGTTCCCTATTAAGATGTAAAACACCTTTATAGTCTGTAACCTTTTAAACTGACTTATTAGATTTCATAATTTTTTTGGTAGATATTTGAGAATTTTCTGCATAATCACTTTATTTATGAATAAAGACAGTTTTCTTTCACTTCACGTGATTTTCTTTCTCTTTGTCTTGTCTCATTGCAGTAGCACAACCCTCCAATACTGTGTGGCACAAGACCGGTGAGAATAGACAACCTTGTGCTCCTGTTTCTAAACAGAAAACTTTCACCCCTTCACTATCACATCTGAGATATTAGCTGTAGGCTTTCTGTAGACCCTTTTTTCACTCTGAGGAGGTTCTAGGAAGTCCTAGCTTACTGAGAGTTTCTGTCATGATATTGGTATTTTCTGTTTTTTTTTTAAATTAAATTAAATTTAATTTAATTTAAATTTAATTTTTTTTTAAATCATAGCTATGTACCTTAGTGCAATCATGGGTTACAATGTGCTGGTTTCATATACAATCTGAAATATTTTCATCAAACTGGTTAACATAGCCTTCATGGCATTTTCTTAGTTATTGTGTTAAGACCTTTATAATCTGCATTTAGTAAGTTTCACCTGTACCTTTCTAAGATGCACTGAAGGTGTAATCCCACTAATTACCCTCCCTCCACTTATCCTCCCCCCTCCCCTCCCTTTCCCCTTTCCCCATATTCTTGTGCTACAATTGGGTTATAGCCTTCATATAAAAGCTATAAATTAGTTTCATAGTAGGTCTAAGTACATTGGATTCCATTCTTCCATTCTTGAGATACTTTGCTAAGAATATGTTCCAGCTCCATCCATGTAAACATGAAAGAGGTAAAGTCTCCATCTTTCTTCAAGGCTGCATAATATTCCACGGTATACATGTACCACAATTTATTAATCCATTTGTGGGTTGATGGGCACTTGGGCTTCTTCCATGACTTAGCAATTGTGAATTGGGCTGCAATTTTCTTTGTATCTATTAATGTAAGCAAATAATTTTAAATTATAACTTGATAAATTATATTGATTTTTTTAAATGCTAAGCAAACTGCATTAAATCCTAATCAGCAATGATGCATTATTTTTTTAAAAAAAATATTTCTGGAGTTAATTTGCTAATATTTTGTTAGAAATTTTTGTGACTATTTTCGTTATTAGGAGTTATTAGTTCAATTTTTTTTCCCTCACGTTTCAATACCAGGGAACTGTTGTCCTTGTAAAATAAACTAGAGAGTGTTTCATCCTTTTCTAGTTACTAGATAAATTTTTGTAAAATTGGGATTATTTTTTCCATAAATGTTTGGGAGAATTCAACAATGATGCCTTCTGTGCCGAGAGTTTTTTTGGTGGGGTAACTTTAACCACAAATTTTTTTAAAACGAAAAAATGTTGAGATTTTCCATTTGTTTAATCTTGAGTGAGTTCTGATGGTTGGTGTCTTTCAATACATTTATTGCTTTCATTAAAATTTTCAAACTTACTGGGACATAGCTGCTGAGTCGTTCATGATATTATTTTTTAATGTCTTTGCAAACTGATCTTTCTTCCTTCTTTTGTGATAATAGCATAACTATAAATCCCTTCTATTTTATTTTCTCGCTTGTGTTTCACAATTTTAACAATTTTTTCTTTGTTCACAAAGAAACTACTTTTAGTTTCATTCATTTCCCTTATCACTTTCCTATTCTTTATTTCTTTGACTTCAGTCGCTCTATTTGATATTTTCTTTCTTCTCCTCACTTTGGGCTCAATATGCTCTTCTTTCCTAGTTTCTTAGGATGGAAGCTTAGGTCACTGATTTTAAATCTTCTTTTTTTTAAACTGTAAATATTAATTACCAAGATTTTTCCTGAAAGCACTTCTTTATTAGGAGCCCCCCAATTTTTTTCTGTATTGCGGTTTCATTCTTTTTCCTGTCTAAGATATTTTCTAATTTCCTTACATTTCTTGTATGACTCACATAAAATTTAGAATTGTTTGTTTTCCACATGTTTGGAAGTCTTACCTATATGTTTCTGCTACTGATTTCTAGTTTAATTTCATTGTGATTAGAAAACATAGTTTGCATGATTTTCTTCTTCGTCAATGTACTGAGACTTTTCTTGGCCCAAGACATGCTCTGCTTTGGAGAATGTCTTAAGCATGCTTAAAAGCCACGCATGCTGGTGTTTTTAGATGGTATTAGCCACAAATATTAACTGGGTCAAATTGGTTCATAGTGTTGCTCAGGCCTTTTGTATTCTTAGTAATTACTTTCCTACCTTTACTATCAATCACTGAGAAGATTTACATCTTCAACTAAAATTATTGACTTATCTGTTTCTCCTTTTGGGCCCATCAGCTTTTTGTTTGTTTTGCTTTATTTATTTTGAAGTTCTGTTTTGAGGGTATTTTTAACTTTTGATGAACTGACCCATTTATCCTTATGAAATATTCCTCTAGCCCTGGTAGTATTCCTTTAAAAAAAGTCTACGTTATATTAATTTCATCACTTTGTTTTTATATTTAAATTTTATTTTTCATAGATAAAATATGACTCTTTTTAGCTTTTTATAAAAACTGACAATTTCTCATTTTTATGTAGTGTTTAGACCATTTATATTTAATGTAATTATCAATATAGTTTGAATTAAACCTACCAGTTTGTTCAATTAAATCTACCAGAATGTTCAAATGATTAAATTAAAACTAAATACTGATTTATTGTGTTAGGTAAATATCAAGGAATAGATATTTCTAGGAATTTAAATGCTTATTTTTTTAAATATGTCACATATTTGCTTTGTTCCCACTTTTCTCTTGTTCTCTTACATTGTTTTTCTTTGGTTCTATTTTCACTTTTTATTTTTCCAGGTATACCTGCTTTTTTTTTATAGTCCTTTTGAATAATTTTTAATATATGTCTTTAACTTATAAGTCTATCTTCAAATAACATTGTTTTACTTCTCAATAGTGTAAGAAAGTTGCACAAATATTTTACTTCTAAGTTTTCTAAAATGTTCAGTATTCTTTATTATTATTTTTGCTTTAAACAATGGGATCCTTTTAAGCTTCTGAACTTTTTGAGGTTGGTCTACTTTTCACTTTCTGTTATCATACCAGATATCATCTCAGCAACTGGCTTTAACATCATTGTTCAGTCAATATCCAGACGAGCACATTTTTTCTAATCTGTTTTACTTATTTCTAGTTTATATTTTGGTGCTAGCCTATCACTCAGATAATCAAATTATTTGCTTGAATATTATGTGCACAGATGTTTGATTCAATGTAAGCATCTTGTTCCTCTGAAGTTTGCCTTTAATTGCTTTTCAATATAATATATTTAATAATATTCTTTAGTTATAATATGTCTCATTTTATCAAAAAGTTTTGCTTCTATTTAATATATACTATTTGCTTCTATATACTAATGCCTAACCGAACACTGTATGTATGTGTTTTTAATCTATCATGACACTCAGTTTTATTCCCAAGTTATTAAAATACATATTTTAATAATTACCATTTTTGGGCAGTTTTGCTTTTGTTTTAAGAGCATCATCAGAATGTTCAAATGATTAAATTAAAAGTAAATACTAAATTTACTGTGTTAGGTAAGTATCAAGGAATAGATATTTCGAAGAATTTAATGCTGGAGTTTAAATTTATATGATTTTAGCTCTATGAAAAGTGAATTAGGTTCTCCAAAAGCGCTGAGCACATTGATTTGGAAATTTGTACCTTATCCACTGGCAGCAGCAGTAAAACATTCATTGTATAAAAGTCAAGAAAAACATTACCTGAAACTATCTTTAAATGAGGTAATTTTTCATTCAAACTTTAGCCTGGTCATAAAAAGCTAAGGGTCACACTTACAATAGGACTCTATATAAGGATTTAGTTCAAATTAAGACCTCTGTTATATCTGGGCGTCTGGCTCAACCTGACCATGATTAATGGAAAACTCTTTTATTTTCAATATTTAATATTTTAAGGTAAATTATCTCCCGGCATTCTGAGCTAGTATGGTGGCAGGAATATCAACATTTCTGGGAAAATAATACAAAGATTAATTCTATTACATCTGAATATGATTCTCCTAGGCACATGAAAATCATACAGGGATGGTTCCATGCTTCCAGGCTCATAAAATTGCTACTGGGGGTCATAAATTGGCTCTATGAAGTTCACTTTGCCTCCAGGAGAAACTGTGAAGAGCAACATGATTTGAACTATGCTGTATGGGGCAGAGAGAATTAATTCAGTACGAAAAACACATTCCACTTTAAGTTCAAATTTAACCTCACAGTAGCAAAGAGTCCGATGTGTGAATAGAAATTAGACATCCATAGTGATTGAAAATGTGACTGTTAGACTCCCCAAAGATAAAACTATTAGCCTAAAAAGCATTTTAAAATGTAAAGGGAGAGTGATATTTATATCAAAATTTAAATATACTATTTGGGAGTCTCTGGGGACCTAAATGGAGGAGAAAAATCTTCATCTCCTGTTCTTGTTTCTTGCTTGCATTTGACTATCCTTAGAATTTTAAGGGACATTTTTCCCTGCCTCTGAGCTTCTAACACTGGATAGAGGTACCAGAGGGGCATCACTTGCGGCTCTTTGTATTCTTATAGAAGAAAGGACAATGTGGTAGTCTCCATCTAAAGTTACGTTGAGCTGTGCCATTTTTTTGAGCTTAGAAACTTGTAGATGTGGTTTAATTTATCTGATATCAGAGGAAGTTCATTTGACACTATTAAAAGGTGTCAGATTACCTTTTTTAGGGGTGATAAAATTTATAAATATGTAATTACTCAGTGTCTTTTTAATACAAAAATAAAATATGATGATATATTTCCTAAAATGCAACTATTCCATTTGTGCAAAACCTGTGGAATTTGTTCTGTCACCAACGTGTGCATCCTCTTTAAAGGCCTTTGTGTTGTGTGATTTTCATCTCTCTAGTCTTACTTTTAACTTTTTCTCATGTGTCTTAGTTCCAGTGAAAAGGAATCATCTTCCCTGCACTGCTCCTTACGTCTCTGCCTAAGCCATATTTTTCTGTCTCCTCCTTTGAAGGCCTCTCTTCTCAGACACTTACTTCTTCATTGATTCCTTCCTTATGTTACCAGAACCTCTCTGTGCAGTGAATTCACAGACCACCATGAGTAAGTGACAGAACAGATTTTAGAGATAAGAGAAAAGAAAGAGGAAATCCTCTGGCCCAGTGGAGTGGAGGTTCCCAAATGGGCAGCCTGATTCGACTCTCTGTCTAGAGGCTTATATGCAGCTCCCCCTTACCTGAAGCGGGTGGTTGGGGGATGAAAAGTATGTTTAAAATGTGTCACGACCATTGGCACCAGGGGCCTGGGGGCAGAAGTTAGTTTCAAAACTCCCTTGTGTGGGCGGTGGTCTTGTTTGGGCTTGCCACTCCTCAGGAATGCTGGCTTAGATGGAGCATTTCATCAAGCTGGTTTATGAGCCTGTTTGGGAGGCCCAGAAAATGTGTCCAGCCATTGTTGAAGGGAACCCTGCATCACTAACACATCCAAGTGATGGAGGGGGGTGTCCCAATGAAGGGAGGAAAACCCCTTCTCCCCGAATTTGCCAAGTGGGCTCACATGAGAAAGAATTCCAGAGTGAGCCAACCAGCTACAGTAAAGTTTTATTGAGATGGAGACAGAGAATCCCATAGACAGTAGGGGTGCTCTCCTGAGTAGGAGGGGGACCCCCTTTCCGAGCAATGGCAATATTTTAAAATGTTGAAAAACCCTGTACTCACCAGCACTGTCAGGTCATAAAGGTTAATCATAAACTGTGGTCGCAGAAAGGTGAGACTAGTTTGCCAGGTATTGCCTGAGCAATGCACCCTTCCTTGGGTGGTCCCAGGCAGCAGCCCACTGATGTCTTCCTTGTTCAGGGTGGTTGGAGTCCCCATCAGTCAGAATAGCTGCACTTGGGCTCTCTCAACCATCCTGTGAGCATGGGGAGGATGGGAGAAATTCTCTCCCGTGAGTCTCAAAAGATAACATATTTTTGAGACATTCTATTATAATCTTGATTTCATTCTAATAGAAACTCTATTTGTATATCAACAACACGACCACATAATAAAAACTTAATGAATATGTTTCGGGTGAATATAAATAAATTGGGAATATGACTCAGGACTATAGGGACAGGAAGTACTTGTTACAGTTTCTCAACTGTGTTTATGAGTCATATTAAAACATTTCTTAAATGAAAACCATGATGATACACGATCTAGATAAAAATATAGGTGGACAGTGGCTCATTTCCAAACGAGAATAGACTTTTAAGCATGAAAGCAATATCAAAACTGTAAAGAAAAAGCATATTTGCACATATAAAAAATTTCAAAAATTATTTCAAAATGTCGTAAATTAAAAACAGATTGTGAAGTATTAGCAATGAATGGAATGAAATAACATCTTTAATATAACAGGCCTTGAACACTTAAGAGACACAGTTTTACCCCACAAACCAACACCATGGCCACACCCAAGACGTGGGCACTGAAAGTTGGACAATTTGGGGGACCTGAAGAAACATCTGCTCTCCTAGCAACGCATAGATTCAGAAATAAACACGGGGGTTATTAGGAAGTAAGAAGCATTTTGAGAATAATTCATAATTTCCCACTACAATGTGGTTGGAATGGGTTTTTATTATGTTTTCCTCTTCCAGTTTCCAGATTTTCTGTAATACCCTAAATTATTACTTTTATAATCATAAAAAAATTCTGTGAATAGTTTATTATTTTTACAAAATAAAAGAAACTGATGCACATGAGCTGCTTGCAGGAAGGGAGAATTATTCTCTAGCTGTAATAGAGACCTAAACAACCGGGCCTCAAAGGCGCCCACTCAGGGACTATTAAATTGAGCAGAGAGTTGAAGAATCTCCAGTACCTATTCTGTTGTGTCACCATTATTTCTTTTGCTCTCGCCAAGCAGTTTTCAGGAAAATTGTATTTCTTAGAGATGTATAGTTTAGGACAGAAAGTGCAGACAAAATGCAAAAAATGCAGATGAAAAAAACAGGTATCTATGTTGCTTTTGTTTGAAAGGAAAGACTTCAACTAAATAATGCATGAATTTGGAAAATCTTCAAACAAGTTGGAAAAGATTTTACCTTGCAAAGAACATATGGAATTATTATTTGTCTCTCTGTGTGTGTGTGTGTGTGTGTGTTTATACACAAGCCACATAAACTTTGGGGACTTAAATTCTTCCCATACTCTCATACAAATATTCGTTGTATTACACCATCTTTGATGAAGGTCCTCTTCAGCTCTCAAACCTCTAAAATTCAAATCATTTGTATCAGAGCTAATGCTTCCTCACTTTCTATGTTGACGAGCAAGCCAGCACTGGAAAGAAATACTTTTGTTCAAATTGTTGGTAACATTTACTAGGGAAATATAATCTACGTTAATCATCAGGTTTTGAAATTCTGCTCTCTCAGACCTGCAGTCTGACTTTGTTTTAGGCTAATCCAATGGTGTTAGTGCCATTTTCATTAGAATGCCACTCATCACCTTAGGGTAATGGTCACCAAAGGAAACAATTTTATGAGCATTTGGGTCTAAACTTTACTATTGGGTGGCAGCAACAGCTAAGATTGTTTTTTTCCATTTTCTTTCTTTTTTTATTATAGGTCCACCTACTATTCAGTATTATAAGGCAGGATAATTAAAAACCTAAACAAATCATATTCTGTGAATCAATCATAATTACCATTATCTTAAAATAGCTTTTAATTTTTTTCCAGGCTATTTGAATAATAATAACAAGTTTATGAAAATAGCTCTTCAGAATGATTTTGAAGAACAAATTTGGTTCCCTTTAATCATTGATGTATGGAAAAGATATGTCTTTGATAAAGTTTGTCCATGTCAGTTTCCTCAAAGCAAGCTTTTATTTAAGACGGCCTTTAGTTTTATATCATTTTGTTTAGAATTACCTTCACATTATCTAGCATAGTTTCATTATATTATTGTATTAATAACTTAAATAAGTTTTTAACTTATTTTGATAATAAACTTTATAGTTCTATAAATAAAAATATTTACTTGATATATACATAAAATGAGCCTAAGAATGCATATGTAACCAAAAGCATGTTTTACACATATAATGAAATGTATGCATATATAATCACTATGCTTATATTGACTTTTAAAAATTAAAAAAACCTAAAACAAAATAATAATGCAAGTAATTTATAAAATTCTAAAGCTGAAAATTAGTTCTTCAAATGAGAACACTGAAGTAGGTTTTGACTCGCTAATCAGTACACAGTACACTTTCACTTAGTTTGATGTAAAAATAGGAGGTAAAGCTAATTATGCAATGCTATTTTCAAATATTGAATGTCAAACAGCATATCCCCATAGTAGGAAAATATAAAAGATATGTTTTAAACATTCCTCCAATAGGATTGGATGTTAAATTGGATGTTTCTTTTTTTTTTTTTTTTTTGAGACAGAGCCTCAAGCTGTCACCCTGGGTCGAGTGCCGTGGCATCACAGCTCACAGCAACCTCCAATTCCTGGGCTCAAGCGAGTTTCCTGCCTCTGCCTCCCAAGTAGCTGGGACTACAGGAGCCCGCCACAACGCCTGGCCATTTTTTGGTTGCAGCCACCATTGTTGTTTGTTGGGCCCAGGCTGGATTCGAACCCGCCAGCTCAGGTATCCATGGCTGGTGCCTTAGCCCATTGAGCCACAGGCGCCGAGCCTGGATGTTAAAAATTCTTAACTATAATTATATAAGTGAATATTTTTTGTTCAGCAAACTTTTGTTTTAAGAAGTCAGTTGAAAAACAATTCTAGATCTATTCTTCTGAACATGTGGCTATTTAATAATTCTCAGTTTTGTAAGAACACCATTCATAACATTCAGAATATTTGAAATAATATGTTTTTCTGGTCAGTTTACCAGGTACTTAAAAACAGTTATATATATTGAGTGGCGACCAAATGAATGAAACTAAGAGGATTTATTCTCAGGGTCCTATCTGTTCTTTCTTTTTAATGAGCCAGGCACTGCATTCGCTACCTTATTTATAGGTCGGTACTCATTCATACCGTCTTGCTCTGTATTTTCTCTGATAGTTCAACTCTGGTTCCTCTGAGGACGCTGAAACGGACTCAGGGACGTCAGCCCTGCCTTTGTCTTCTGAGAGCTTAGACTGAGTCTGGGGCTGCCCGGCAGGTGCTGACCCTGCTTACACTGGTGCTCCTCTGCCTTTCCCTGTCCTTCTCATCTCAGCAGACCCCGTCCTGCTCTGAAAATTCGCCAGCAAGATAATAGGCAGAAACACGGGCATGCTTATGAATACATGTGTTTTTGTGTTTGTGCAAGTTTGTGTGTGTTCCCTGAGTCAGAAGAACTCAGAGAAACTTCAGCAGCCTCTTGACTTTCTTCCTCTACCACTTGTTCACTTCCTTTCTTCCTGTTGATTCTTCTCCTCCCAGCCTTTGTACCTACCTTGGCCTTGCTTTTCCAGTTGAGGCTTCCTTCTTTTCCAACCCCTTAATATATCACCTGTTGTAAAATCATATGACTTACTACAAGTCATACTTAATTCACACATCAGCAAACTGCACAATGTATAATCAGTATTAGAATATCTTAAAAACCTGATATTTATACTTGTGGATTGATAATATTTGTTTCTTCATGCTTTTAATTATATAATGTTGACCATTTTCTTTTTAAAGACATTTGTTTTCATTCCGGAAGGGAGCCATAGGTAGAATGACATTGTTTCTATTTTATAACTTGCTAATAGCTATGGATATAAAATAAATTAGTAGGTGAAACAAAAGAGAGACGATCTTCATGGTTAGCATGGGGATTGATGCCATCCCAAGTTTTATCTTATCTCTGACCCAGTTCTTTGCTAATATGGATAATGAAGAGTGTGCTCTATTTATGAGTCTAAAGATCTGGGGGTAAGATCAGTTCAGCAATATTTTAAAACATTGTCTTCCACATATGGACTCTGTCTCCTGTATTATGAGGACCTCTCAATATGTCATCCCCATCAACTTACACATGTTCTATTAACATCCGTCTTAAAGGTGTGTCACATACCTTTTGGGGGTGGGACACAATTATAAGAGGGACTTTACCTGACAAAAGCAGTCATTGTAACCTGGTTCTTGTAACCTCAATGAATCCCCAACAATTAAAAAAAAATCCATCTTAAAATGAATCAACAAAACTGTACCAAAATAAAAAACAAAACCTTAAGTGTCCTTTGACTCCACATAACCATCCAGCTCATGCCAAATTTCTTTCCTCTTTCATAGAAGAATCTCTTAAAATTTTCATCTATTATTTTCATGGTCTCCACTTCTCACATCTATCCCTCTTAGCTCTGTCTAATTTGACTTTCATCCCAACTACAAATACACTTGAAAAAACTCATCATCTGTCTCCATGTTGCCAAAGTCTGTGGGAGCTTCCTACTTACCTTATCCAGCTTCTCATCATAGTTCACCCAGTCCACCCTCCATTCTTCCTTTAAACATTATTGTTGGCTTTTGTGACACCTCATCTTTTGACTTCCTTAAGGCCTTCTGAGCTGCTGCTTCTCAGCATCTTCTCTTGGCCACTCTCCCATCAGTACTTGTTCCTCTTGTCTTCTCTAACTATTTGGTCTCTTATATGATATTTTGCCTTGTGGCCTTAAATACCTTCTATTCCTGAAAATATTTTCATTCCCAACTCATATTCAAATGCCAGTAGGGAGCTTTGGTAGATATTCTGTTCCTGTAACAAATGGAACCACAGCTGTCTGTTCCAGGAAAATCCTGGGATGATATAGATACCACCCTCTGAACTCAGAATGTGTTGAGAGACCAAAGAATGACTTAGACATGTTCAGGTCGGTGGGTTGAATGAGTTCGTTAGAGATTACTTATGTGGGACACTTACTCCTAGGTGGCATAGGACTTCTTTAGGGAGTAAAGTCCCTATTGCCTGTCCATTGTGCTGCCCTAAATTTCTTTTCAGTGAATTACTTGGAGTCTTCCCCAATGCCACTGCATGTACACAGGCCTTAGGCAGGCATACTGTATCAACTGTGTGTCTTTATGCGATCTGGGTTATTTTAATGATGTTATAATTCGCTGTAGGCAGGGGTTTTAGTAGTAAAGCGAGCTAAAGGGTACTGCAGGACAGCAAAAGCCGTTACAAACAGACTCAGCCAATTTACACACAGATGCTCTTGGGGATTTGTGGTTTACCTTGGTATTTCCTGTGTTTATCTTCAGCAGTTGCATCCCAGCCTCCAGTGATCTCAGCGGCTCTTTCATTCTCTAGAACTCAATTCATTAACAAGTTCGTCTTTACACCTAAACATTTCTCAAAACTATCTACCTATTTCTGTTTTCACTGCCTCCACCAAGTCCAGCTAGCATTATTGTTCACCTGAAAAACTGATATTAGCCTCAAATCTTGTCTTCCTACTTCTGTTCTCCAATCCATTCTTCGCATATTGACCTGAGTGATCACACACAACAGTAGAAGAAAGCATGTTACTTTCTTGTTTTATATCCATTAATTGGATTCCCATTACCTTTAGGAAAAATCCAAACATACTCAATCTCATTCAAGCCCCTTAATGATCACTGTAGCTCCCCTATTTCATCTCATATGACTTTTTATTTCTGATAATCTCCTAACACTGTTTTCCTTTCTGATTATTCAGCACACAAAATGCTTTAATACCCTAGAGCAAGCTGCTCTTTTCTAATTGGAATGCTCTTTCTTCAGCTCATGTCACCATTTTTTCATGGCACAAGGATTAGCTGCTGAGAGATTCCTTTTCTAATGACCACTGAGTTGACTTCTCCCACTATCTTTATCACATCTTGTGCTTACTTCTCTTTATAAATACCTCAAAATGTCATATTTAGATACTTATTGTTTATTATTTGAGTTACCACTAGCATTTATGGTCAAGATATGTAGGCAACTTGTCTTCATAATGCCTGGAACATAGTCGGCATTAAAATACTGAATCTTCTAGTTAATTTTGGGAAAGCAAGACACAGGAAAACTTCAGTATTAGCTCAAGAAAAACATTAAGCAACATCACAAAGCATTTCCTAATTGAATTGTGTATGAAATGGATATCCAGGAAGCTCCATAAACATTAAAAAGGTAGAAAATATTGTAAGGGAAGAGGAAATACAAAGAGAGAAAAAGCCAAATTTTATAGGTGGGAAATACAAGAACATGAAGGAATGAATTTAACAGTTTGACATAATGAATAATCCAGAGATGAAAGAGCTAGACTATTAGGATTGGGTTGTGTTTCTTTAGGACTTTACATACTAGGTTGAGATCTTAGACTTTTCATTGAGTAAATAATCAGTGAAAGATCGGATCAAAGAAGCAGAGGTTGATGTAATATCAAAGAAGAAGAATTTAATGAAAGGGTCTATTATAAATGACAAAGGAAGAGATGATATAATAGTTGTGATTAGAAATCTATTATACTGGTCAATGAAAACATTGGTAAGATTGGTAAGGAACAATAGTGACTATAGGAAGGGAAAGGAAGGAATGCATATGGAAGACATTCCAGAGTGAGTGAGAAGAATTATTGACTGAATATGAATTGAATAAGGATGAAAATGAATGAAAAATTACCAAGAGGATGCTATTGGGAAAAGAAGGCAAAATCAAGTCTAAGAAAAATTAAACATATATGTATAGATAGACACATACATACATATACACATATATATTTTGAAGGGAAAAAATCATTCTTCCCAAATGATGTGGTTGTGCAACTAAAATATACAAAGTAAAAAATGAACATGCAAAAGAAAATAAAGAATAAATTTAGTAAGTGTACTGGACAAAATGTCAAAATATAAGAATCAATTTTAAAATATAGACGGCACCAAAAAATTTTAAGGAAGAAAAAAAACATATTTTAAGGAAGGAAAAAACTGTATTAAATTTGTAATACTCAAGTGACAGCTGACTTCTGCAATTACAAGAAGTGTTCTAGATGCCTTGAGTTCTACAGTTTAAATATGTTTTTTGTGGGTGGAGCCAAGATGGCGGTCTGTAGCCAGCTTTCTGCAGATGCTCCTGTCCAGAAGGAGAGTTAAAGGACAGAAATTTAGCAAGAAAGCCAACAGTTTGGAACTGAGCCAAAAGAGAAGGTCGAAGAACGTACATCATTCCTGCTGGAACGACCTGCAACCCCAAGGATACAAATAAAAGGTACAGAGCACATCACCAAGCGGATGGGAGTCCCCTCCCCCATTAGAGTGGCTGGCACTATACGCCATACCTCCATACAAACAAGCGAGCAGAGTTCAGATGTCCTCCCACTCTACCCCACGTCAGAGACCCTCTAAAAACTGGACCTCCTTCCCCTACTAGGGTGCCATGGCACTCTCCTGCCAGGCATAAAACTATATAAAAACTGTATATATTCTCTACCTGCAAGTTTGAACTCCCGGCACTCCCCTCCACTCTCACCCTGAGGTCTGGAGGTCTGTCCTCCATGGAGTCCAGATTCTTGGACATTTTCTCGAGGGGTGTGGACAGGGCACGGGCTGTACTGGTCTGTGCTGTTTTCCCGGCTTGGGAGCGGTGAGAGGAATAGTGAGCCGAGAAGTGGCTGAAGTGGAAGTGGAGAGGCGGTCCCCTGAGGCACCAAGCGGCAGCGCTGAGAAAGCTTTGCTAAAGTTCGGC